>JACEGR010007744.1:0-45120 GCA_014170235.1 Listronotus bonariensis
ACCGATAAAACCTACATACACTTAAGCCACACAATGTCAAAAGGACGGTCAGATGGCAATTATGATATGGAGCTTAAAAAGCCCATATCAAACGGGCAACGCCTTATAATTCGTACATGTATATGCTGGCGGAGAACGGGGCTTCGTTCCTAATGCTTTATACATTTTTTTAATAAGGTATTTCTATTATATAATATGTTTTTTTTCATTTTTTAACTTGCACTTTATTAATACAAAGAGAACCATGAAACAACCATATATCTTTTAAGGATCAAAAAGCGGAGACTACCATGAGTGAAATGAATTATGGCAATTTTATGGAATGGGTTGAAACGCAGCTTATTCTAAATCCGGAAAATCGATGCTTGTTGCCGACAACGCTTTTAATCACAATGTTACCCGTTAAAAAAATTAACCTCTGGCAGTCCGAAGGCCGACATGGCAAAATGACCCAGTTGTAAATAAATATCGAATTTTGATAAAAAAGTGGAACAAAAGCAAAATTGCATGCAAAATGTAAAAACATACACCTTGTTTTCCCTTAAAACATTCACTTGATGTTACTCACAGCGCGTCACATCAGCGTACCTGGGGTTTACCTCCATATCACTTCGAACCGAAGCCTATAGATAGTAATTGGCCCCTGATCAAAAATTTCAAGCGTCAGTCAGTGTGGGATGAATGGGAAGAAAATATCTCAACCACAAGCCAAAAATACGAGGACCTCCAAACCAAGAAAGAACACCTTCTCGGGACGATTTCAATGGACAGCACTCCAAGACATCGGAACTACGGGACCACTATCAGAAAAAGAGTGCAGAACCAGAGTCAGAACTCAGACCCTGATTCAGATGCGACATGTTAACCTCATCTCGATCATAGAATGAGTGTAAGTAATAAAAAGTTACCTTAGATAAAAGACGTACTGTCTCCTCGGACCTCGGAAATGTGACCATACAAATCAGGTTTTTGGGTATTTTAAAGTACCGCTATTTTGTCGTAGGTAAAAATATTGACTTTATATGCTAGGGTTGTACTAGACCCCCATTTCTATTTAACTTTTTTCTGGATGGCGCTCAGCAAAATCTACAAATTTAATTCAGCCTCATTCTGTCTTACATAAATTATTAGAAGGTATATATAGAGAGACGGGAGAGTTAAAATTCCTAAATCTATAAATGCTTGTCGGCAATGCGCACCCGGTGGTAAACCTAACATACATCTGACAATCCTTTTCTGCAAAACAAAAACTCTATTAACATATGCTGAAGCTCCCCAAAATATTAAACCATATGATATATGTGACTGAACCAAACCATAGTATGCCAATTTTAACACATTTAGCGAAACGGATACCCTTAAGTATCGAATCAAGAAGCAAGATTTACTTAATTTAGTTGTTAAATTGTTAATATGGCTCTCCCATGTCATTTTCTAATCCAATGTAACCCCCAAAAATTTTATATTTTCAACCTGAGCGATAGATTGATGATTTGCTTTAATTAACCAACTCTGGGAAATTATTGCATTCTTTAGAAGGAAATTCATAAAAAATGTCTTGCTTGCATTTAATACTAGCCCATTATTTTTACACCAGTCACTAAATTCAACCACCGATTGATTTGCCCTTGTAACGGTTGCTTCCATAGTGGATTCGGAAATTAAAAATTTGTATCATCGGCATAAACAATCGTTTTCATTGGGGAGGGGCAGCTCACAGGCGATAGTATAGTGAAAATTATATCTACTATTTTTTAAATTTAAGTAGTGGAAAATGTGGTATTTTTTTAAAGCTCCTTTAAAAATTTTTAAAGGTGAGACAATATACCAGGTGTTTCATTTTAAAAGCTTACCTTTTCATTTTTCTTAAATGTGTTATATTCATTTATTTCCGTTGTTATGCTCAAAAGATAATTAATTAGTAAGAAACTATGGAATTTTTATATATATTTTTTCTTTTTTGGTTATGATTGTAAGTGGGTGATACAAAATAAATAAAAACCCTGTATATTTAACAGATTTTTAAGAAATACTTCTTTTGTAGACAGGCTTTAGCGGCCATGTAATTATAATATCTGTATTGTACTATGGCGGTGTTATGGTTTCATCACACGAAATTACTGTAGGCAATTTGTCTTCCTTCCTTTTGTATGCAGCTTATATTGGAATATCAGTGGGTGGATTATCGAGTTTCTATTCGGAACTGAATAAATCGATTGGTGCCGCACAAAGGATATGGGAAATTATGGATAGAAGTCCTTCTATTCCTTTATCAGGTAAAATAAAAATTGAAATAGTAACGAAACCTAAACCTTTCAAAAACAATTTGTATAACACCCTTATTATTATTCTATTTTTAGATTTTATGGTCAATTCTAAGTGTTTTTTAATAGGGGTACTATAAGTCTATTTTTAACTGTTTTTAAGTTGTTGACGCTTAAAAAGTCACATTTTCGGCTTATACAGTGTGGGCGTAAATAGTCCCCCTGCTAACTTTTGTACCCTTAATTTTTATTGAGGGTTGTATAAGGGAAGTCTTTACTCCACAAATAAAATGTCAATCTAAAGTTTTAGATGTGATGCATTTCGGCAGGTATTCCTGCCATCATCGAGACTCTAAAATATATATTACAAATAGTTCAAAAACAGCTAAAGATACTTTTCTTAATACAACAACAATTTGAAAAGGCATTAAAACATTAAAAACAATAAAAACTTACATAAAACTATGTCTTCACGTGCACAAAACATAAACAATTAAAAATATTTTTTAAAAAGTACATTGCACGACATCTAGCATAGCAAACATTCAATAAACAATTAACTTACAACAATTTAAGTAGCTATTGAATAGCAGATTTCTGCGGAGTAACGAGAGCAAGTGAGAGAGAACGATCCATCGAACTGTGATTTTACCGGGTGTCAAGAAAAAGTAAGCATATTTAAAATACGTTGTTAGTCAAAATGAACGATAAGAGTTAATTAGTTTAGTATTCAAAATAAAATTATTGTGTTCTACTAGGACTCAATGAATTAAAAAACGTGTTGCTGTCAAATTTAGTTTGATCGTTAACGCAAGTGTAATCGGGTGATTTAATGGCTTTATTTATTTCCAAGACTTCCAAAAGATCCAACCTTAAACCCTTCTGACAAACATGGAGCACCTTGGTATCTGTTTCAGGTTCAAACTTATGTCCAGCTTCAATAATATGATTGGCGAAAGGAGAAGGGGTATTTGTTATAAGACTATTAATATTCTTTTCGATGAGTTTACTGTGTTCTTTGACTCTCGTCTCGATTCTCCTTCCGCTTTGTCCGATGTAGCATACATTACAGTCCGGGTGAGAACTTTTTAATCTGTAAACATCAGATCTGTGTGTTCTTTATAAAATTTGGGTATGACCAATAGGAGGATATAAACTACTGTTTGACGTTTAAATAATAGTTGCAACAATCAAGATGGCCGATGGGCGCCATCTTAGGAAAAGAAGTTAAATGGAAAGGGGGTCTTGTTACACATTTTTTATTGCTCTTGACGAGTACTTTACAATGTTTAGTTAGATGTACTTAATGTGGTATTTTCTTAAAGCTCTTTAAAATATATTTTTAATGATGATATTGATAATATAATTCAGGGCAGAACAAAAGTGAATATTTTTTATATAAGCACCCGGTATATTATATCACCATTAAAAGAACTTAAGGAAAATACAACATTAAGTACATCTAACTTTATCAGTTTCGGAAATATGGCCATCCAAATCAGGTCTTTAAGTAATTTATGTTAGAAAGTGCCGTCATATTGTAGTGTGTGAAGATATTTACTTGAAAATGATGTGCCACAAGACCTTCTTTTCCATTTAATTTTTTTCCTCAAGATGGCGCCTATCCGCCATCTTGATTGTTGCAACCAAGGTTAGTTAATATTTTTACTGGGAATAGGTTGCGACATATCCTTAACTTTAAGGCGGTTCGAGGTCGGGGACGCAAGGAAGGGCACCCCACGGAGATGGCCGAAAAATGGGAGATGTGACGTCATCACTCGTCAAAGCAATATGGCCGAATGTCGCGACCCTATATAGACCGACTCTGCTTGCAACTATCATTTTGACGTCAAAAAAGAGGTTTATTTCCTCCCATTAGTCATACCCAAATTTTACAAAGAAAAAAATTAAGGGTACAAAAGTTAGCAGGGGGAGCTATCTATGTCCACACAGTAGTATTCATTAAATATATTAATATTAAATAAAGGTAATGTAGGTGATTACTTGATACTTCAAAGTCATTGAAATATTTACCTATTGGTAGATTTTATATGAGTTTTTCATAAATGATTATCCTTTAGATGTATCCTTAAATTTTTCGTTTTAAAGATACTGGGTGATAAGATTTTTGGTAATTTTCTAGAAACCTCAGGCAACTCCGATTTTAACGAAATTTGGTATACGGCGGTTTTTGGGGCGCTGATCACGAATCTGAAAGATTTTTTGGCGGAAATGTTTCGTTCTCGAGATATTCATCATCAAAGTTCATATTTGAACTAAGCCTATTTTCACTATATTCCCCCTTCTTTTTGCACACAATTCTTGATTTAAAGCTAAAGTGTCACACAATATTTGTTTTTCACCTTTTAAAACCCCGTTTTTATACGTTTTTACATTATTTTTGCATTAAATTGCATGGCTTTCCTTTGATAATGCGGCAACCATACATACACATAGGGCTTCATGGCACACTGGGATTGAAATGATTCAAAGTATAGCTATGCAATTTAATGCAAATATAATATAAAATACGTAAAAAAACGGGGTTTTAAAAGGTGAAAATCAAAGATTGTGTGCCACTTTAGCTTTAAATAAAAATTGTGTGCAAAAGAAGGGGATATTGTAAAAAATAGGATTAGTTTAAAATTTAAGTCTGATGATGAATATCTCAAGAACGAAACGTTTCCGCCAAAAATTCTTTCAGATTCGTGATCAGCGCCTCAGAAACCCCAGTATACCAAATTTCGTCAAAATCGGAGTTGCCGCAGGTTTCTAGAAAATTACCAGATTTCTAAAAGACTTTAAAATTTCAAAAACACTTTTTTTTAGTAAAATTTGTTAAACTAGATATAAAGATTATTTAATTAAGTATTTGTTGTTGTCACATAACTGCTCATGGTCCAGGGCTATGCATGCAATTTAGCGGATTTTTTTTTCTAGGAAACTAAGTTAGCTATCTACGTAAAAGTATTAAGAAACACTAAAGTTGTATTTTTAGATGTTTTATTGGAGAAAAAAAATATATAAAAGTTGCAGGAAAAGTCAGTGGCGTACATTTTTTTGTCAATAATGTTAGCAAAATTAAAATTAAAATACGGCTAAATTAACCTCCTATTACAAATTGGGGGTTTCGTAACTGTAACCCTTTTTAGCACAATGTTTAAAAATTACTTGTAAAATGTTGTGGTAAACTTGTCCGACAACAAAAGTGACGCGTTCGCCCAGTCCGACACCCGAAATATTTGACACTGACAGGCTGGGTAAAAGCGCCACTTCCATATATGGCGGTATGAATATTCATGGTATACTCGTTAAGAGGAACCCCCATAAAAAGGTTTTAAAAGTGTTATTATCATGAAGTTAATTTCATTACTGACCCAGGGACTATCAGAAATGCGCCTTTAAATTTTCTTACTGCAATTAGGAAACATCCTGTATACATATTTTTTTGATATTTTGTAGGTGGTTTTACACCTATTACTTACCCAGAGGGCCACATAGAGTACAAAAATATTAAATTTAGTTATCCCTCTAGAAAGGAGACGCAGATATTTAACGACTTAAAATTAAACATTGCCCCAGGAAAAATGGTAGCTGTTGTGGGACCCAGTGGCTCAGGTAGGTATCTACTTTTCTGCTTAGATTGTTTTTCAATATCAACTTTTATTAAACACTTCTTTAAAAAAATAAACCGACTTAAAAAATATAAATAAAACTCATTAAAAAGTTAAACATAATAAAAAAAATAATAAGTCCAGTAATAACATATGGTATTTGAGTATAAAAAGCTTTTACTTATTTAGTTATTAGCTTTTAGTAGTTTAGCGCATACAGGGTGGCCCACCATATTCGACACGGTCTGTAGCTGGATAACCATGGGGTTTTAAAAAAGTAAATACTGAAACATATACAGGTCGGATCAGGCCACAGTACAAAAAATATTTTACTTTATACAGGATGTCTCAAAAAAGTGTGACGTATCAAAATTAATTATTTTTAAATGGAACACCCTATATTTTATGACGGTTTTAGATTCTACATAAAAAATAATTTAAGTTTGTTAATAGTACTAAGTGTCTAACTTTATTCGTTTTTGTGATATTTGATTTTTTTCAAAATGCAGGGGTGCATTTAAATTAATTTTATTTTAACAATATAAACTCCTTAAACTTTAAAATTTGTTACAAGATTAGGAAAAGTCTGCCTAATAATACGTAGGTCATATCGAGATCATAGATTATACAGGGTGATCAAAAATAATTTCAATTTTTTAGAAAGTCAAATAGCAATATCTCTCTTATTTTAAATGGAACACCCAGTATTTTTACACCACATGATGACAAACCAAATGCTCTTTCAAATGGTGCATAGGTTGCCTATACCTATCTTTTATACTTTTTAAGTAAATTCCGTTTTAATAATATTTTTATTCCAAATGTCTATTTAAATGTAAGTAGGCTGTGATATAGGTATGACTATTTACTAAGCCCTTAATGCAAAATGTAAATTTGTTGAACAAAAGCACAAAATTAAAAGATTTTGTATTATCTGCCACTATTTATTTCAGCTGAATGTGGTAATGAAAAAAACTTGTGTTTTTACACAATCCTAATAACGCCTCTGGTCAGTTATGACGACATTCTGTAACCTATAACCCGTTTCTTCCATTATCCATAATCACTATGTCAATTTTATTAAAGCAACTATTAAGGTTATCAGATGGTTTCTCCTAGAATATTTTTCAGGATTAACTCTAGACTAAAGTAAACCATTTTTTTCACATCCTACCAGTATTATATCATCTTGTTGTTTTAGAAGAAGGGTTTTTATTTAAAATCATTGAAATTTCTTTTAAACTGACTAAAACACTAGTAATCAATAAATGGTCGTTGTTATTTTCTTAAGAAAAATATTAATGGCTGCTATGTCACAGCCAACTTTAATTTAAATAAACATTTGGACTAAAAATTTGTAAAAACAGATTTTACTAAAAAGCACAAAAGATAGGTATGGGCAACCTATACACCATTTGAAAGAGTATTTTATTTGTCATCATGTGACGTAAAAAATACAGGGTGTCCCAATTAAAATAAGAGAGATATGGCTATTTAATTTTCTGAAAAATTGAAATTACTTTTTGATCACCCTGTACAATATTTGATCTTGATTTGACCTACGTAAGATATGGCAGACTTTTTCTAATCTTGTTACACATTTTAAAGTTTAAAGTGTTAAAAGTGTTAAAGTAAAATCAATTTAATTTTACCTCTGCATTTTTCAAAAAAATCAAATATCACAAAAACGAATAAAATTAGATACTTAGTACTATAAACAAACTTGAGTTATTTTTTAAAGTAGAATTTAAAACCGTCATAAAATATAGGGTGTTCCATTTAAAAAATATAACTTTGATACGTCACACTTTTTGAGACACCCTGTATAGATTAAAATAATTTTATACTGTGGTCTTATCTGACCTGTATATGTTCCAGAATTTACGTTTTTTAAAAACTCCATGGTTATCCAGCTACAGACCGTGTCGAATATGGTGGGCCACCCTGTATGTTATTACCCGACTTCATTTTTTTTATTTATTATTTTTAAATTTTTAGTGAGTTTTATTTATTTTCTTTAAGTGTTTATTTTTTGTTTTTAGTTTATTTTCGCTTTCTAATTTATTATTACTATTAAATCGGTAAATCCACACTAAAAAAAACACTACCAGTACCTCTTTCAGTTCGGTGAAAGGGTAAACATACCAAGGGTGTCGATTCTGAATGCACCCCTGATATATGAGCATATACCAGCTAGAGGCAGCTTTGTTGCACGAATAACCTACGGCAGACAGAAAACAATAGGTCTAGTACCTTTGTCTTTCGCGATCTTGACTGGGTTTTCTTATGGGACCACCGAGGAAGTGCATTCTTTCAAATAATAAAAGAATTTTTAATATCGGTCCACAATTGACGAAGTAATCATGAAACATGCACACACAAAAAAAAGCATACAGGTGAATTGAGGACCTCCTCCTTTTTGAAGTCGGTTAAAAAGTCTGAAAAGTATGTAATTTTGATGAATAAATTGTAGGCGGTTGCAATGTTAAAAGATTTAAAAAAAAGTATTAAAACACAAATCTAAGCAAAAGATGACAAGAATAAAATAAAAAATATTGATAATAAGCTTAAGCATGGTATATAAAGGACAACAATAGTCAACGGCTAGTGGTTTCTTTCTCACTCATTAGTGCTGTCTTTTTTTACCGACTATCCCTCACTTACCCTCATTATTATTAAAAACGAAAACCGCTTGCTGGTTTTTTTTTTTTAATTGTTGTTTTTGGAAAAAATTGTTAGAAAAATATGGTTGTTATTAAATAAAATGCTCACTCTAACCATGCTCAGGATAGGGAATACTTGTTAAGTGTCCGATTTTCGGTTGCTAATATTTCGAAATTTATCACCGCAAGGACTATTAAAAAAATATCTCCCCATATACAGTTTGCCAACTGAGTGAAGCCAGATGAAAGGAATGCGGAAAAAAACTGAAGTTGCTTGTAAGATGTTGCCAGATTTTCATCCTACTGCTGTGAACCTATTTTACACTTTTTTAAATCTAATATTTCATATTTTATAAAGTACTAGTTTACACCTTGTTATTGATTTATTTTTAATTCCCTAAAGAGATTTTATTTTATTGCTCTATTTTCTTAGAGGAACCGATTATACTATGCTTTAATATTTATATCGTCCCTAAAATATTTTTACATTCTTAATTTCCGACAACAAGGCTTCCCTACCAAGATAGCCACTCAAATAATGTTTACTGATTGGTTGCCGCTGGAACGAGCCTCCAAAGAGGTGGAGCCTCGCATCAACATAGACGGCGAATGGTTTGGAATTTATTGTACTTACCCGGGTTTTTAAATATTTGTTTCTTAGTAACAATTTTTAGTAGTAGTGGTTTTGTGTGGGTATTATAACGTAGAAATTTAATTCAGTATTTTGATTTTGTATCGCATTAAAAAATAATTAAGGTAGGTATGTATGTAACTAAATAAAAAATTAAATAAATAAATCCGTTCTTCTTTCAAGCTTTCACACTCATGCAATTTGCGCAAATTGACTTGTGCATACCATTTTGTGCAAATAAATTGGAGCATGTAAACGAAAATCCTTTACTTGACCAAGCTGGCTTGTGTAAAATCTGGATGGTTAGATAATTTGCATGCGGTTGGTGCAAATGTATGAACGTGTTAACGACATACAAATTTAAGACATGCGTAGTGAGTAAATAATAGTTGTATTGGCGTGATTTATTTATCATTTTCTGTTTGATGGGTCTTACTTATTATTTGTTATTTTTTGTGGTAATAATAATATAAGTAAAAAAAGTTTCTTTTGGAATTTATAAAGCTCTATTCTATAATTAAATGAATATGAAAGTAAGTAGTAACACCAGTTCATGCTAACAATTCGTCGTCGTACACCATTGTTTACAGAAAAAAAAATTGTGCAAATAGACTTTACTTTAAAAACAAATGTAATAGTTTAGTCTAATTTGCGCAAATTGCATGAGCGAGAAAAAACACCTTTACGTAGACATTTCTTGTTGGTTATAAAAAACTATTTTTACGCCAGTCAAAATTATGGAAAAAATCCTTTTAAAAGGCAAAATTATCCATGGCCAATTCAGATAAATAATTGCCAATATCTATAGTTTGCGATGTGAAAGGAACAAATAATATTTTAAAACTGCCTCTAAAAGAAAACTTGATCGCGTTTCCCTTTATGTAGAAGTTTCTATTAACAGTGTCCGAAGAATCCACAGGAAAGATAAAGAACGTCGAAAGGAAAAATTTTCGATTTTTTTTGCGTTAGTACATTCGGACTTTTATTATCTTTATTTATAAATATTCACACAACGTTTCGGACAGTCCTATCTCTGTCCGTTTTTAAGAGTGTAAACTATAAAACGGACAGAGATAGGACTACCCAAAACGTTGTGTGAAATGTTATAAATAAAGACAGTGGCAGTCTAAAATGAATTTGGTGTCACTAATGCTATTAATTATATAACTGAGATGCTATTCTCATAACAATTAAAACTATTTAGATCTTGGCAATTTCCACTACATTTTTAAAAATAAATTATTGCTTACATATTTTTTATCATATTTAAACTGTTTAGCAATCATTTATTCGCACGCCTCTGATTAGACTCAATAATGAACAGTAATATTTCCCCTGCCTTCTTGCGTCGTCTGGCTTGTTTCACTGGGCGAACTTTAAAGGATATTTAAAAACATGTTTATTACAAAATTGAAAGAAACATATTTTTGTAATTTGTATACATCTAAATCAAATTTTAATTTTGATTTGCTTTTTAGAGTAAAAGTACGTTAGCTGCTTTACTACTGAGATTGTATGACCCTGAAGATGGTGCAGTATATTTAGATGGACAAAATGTCAAAGATCTGGACCCTGGTTGGTTAAGAAGACATATAGGAACAGTTAGTCAAGAACCTGTGTTATTTTCAAGGTTGGTAAAAACTGTCTTGTGGCAAAGGGGTTTAAGTTATGATATATTTTTGTAAATTTTAGTTCGATAAGAGACAACATCCTATATGGTGCTGACGAACCAGATAAAATATCAGAAGAGGAACTGATTAGAGTGGCAAACGAAGCGAACGTATACGAATTCGTACAGCAGTTACCTGATGGTTTTGATACTGTTGTGGGAGAGAGAGGAGTTATGTTGAGTGGAGGGCAGAAACAGAGAGTCGCTATTGCAAGGGCGCTTATCAAGGATCCCAAGATTTTGTTGCTTGATGAAGCCACAAGGTAAATAAATAATACTCTCATCTTAAATAACTTTTTGGCCGATTTTAATTAACTTTTGGTCCAGTTGTACCTCCTTTTATCAAGATATAGTGTATAAGTGTTATACAGGGAAGAGCCAAATGTTGCATTTCAACCGAAATTTTTGAACACCTTGTATAATAATTTAACGTTCCAAAATTTGGTAATAGTTCGATATAGCGGTTTTCGCTATTATAAGAGATTTTCGAAAAATTATGTTTCAGGGCGTTTCTATAGGTCGATTATGACACAAAATCCATTTCTATAATTTATTATTAATAAAAACATATTTACGGGACGGTGGAGTGAACAGGGTGCTGGGTGAGGACAACACAGTATAAATCCAACGTCAAACACAAGAAAACATTAATACACTGCACTCGGGGCACATGAAAAATGTAAATTAATTTTGAAAGGTATTAAATTTTTCGAAAAACTATCCCACACATATGAGATATCTCGTCCGCCATTAATTAAAGAAGGAAAATAGGCGCATTAATTTTGGTCAGCTGATAACATGAAGTTCGTCATTATGAAAATGACAGTCTTGATAGAAGCAGCATTGCCAAACTTCTTATGAAGAATTAACACCAAGGCTATTTCGGGGATTATCCACCATTTCCATGAGAAACAATGGTATTTTTGTAGAAATTCCTCCTTCTTTATGTTTAGGTATTTTCCTTTTTTCTGTACAAATTATAATAGGAAGAAGGAATAACTTAATTTTTCATATGAATTTTGTCCTGTATCTTTATTTCTTTTAAGCTATTGACACTTTCTCTCTTTATTTGGCAACATCGCAAGACATTTACAGTTCTATTGCAAACTCTTCTTTTTTGCAGTGACAGCCATGGCGGGATTGTTGTTCTATTATTTATTTTTAATTTTTTTAAACAATTTTTTGGACATTTTTGTAAACAGAAAGTGCGGTGTGTACTGAAAAAATACTGTTTTTGGGCGTTTAATGTAGGATTTCTACTCTTTCGTCCCCACCCAGCACCCCTGTTCACTCCACCGTCCCGTAAATATGTTTTTATTAATAATAAATTTTAGAAATGGATTTTGGAAAATGTGCACACAGATTTGTATCATAATCGACCTATAGAAACGCCCTGAAAAATATTTTTTAAATATCTCTTATAATAGCGAATACCGCTATATCGAACTATTACCCAAACTTACCAGTGTATTGGATTTTAAAGACCCATCTTTTCTTAACATTTTTTTATTATTTAAATTAGTATCTCTATTCTCTATACTCTCTGTATAGAGTAAGAAGGCAAAAAAAAAAGACGAGTTTTTAAGATTTTTCTTGAGGAGAGTTTTAATTTATTAAAGCAAAAATTTTACTCACATTACGGTCGTTTTTAACTGTATCTTAGCATTATTTATTTGTAAAAAATTAATAATCTGTAAATTCCTGGAGGTATTCTCTGAGAGCGCCTAAAAAAAGAACATTTCGTTAATATAATTTATTATCTTGTGATCGATCCGAAGGATTCTGGAAAATTATAATATGGAAATGGTAGTTTCTAAAAAACATTTTTGACAGAAAATTCCAGCCCTAAAGTGTTAATAAAAAGAAACATATTTGTTGTTGAGAAGAAATCCTTAATATTACTAAAAATTTTCTCAAAAACTTGTGGTAAAATTTGGGACTTATCAGTTAACCCATTTACAAAAAAAAGTCAATAATAAATAATAATAATAAATAACAGTAATCAAGTACTACAATACATAAATTTTAAGTAATCATGTGACAATAGATGCCTTGGAGAGTGGGTGTCAAGTAGATGCTGTGTACACCGACTTTAGTAGGGCATTTGATACTGTTGATCATCATATTTTAGGGAAAAACTAGAAGCCTTTGGTTTTACTGGTACATTGCTTAAATGGTTAAAATCTTACTTGAATAATAGAAAACAATTTGTAAAAGTAAAAGGTTTTGTATCACAAGAGATGCATGTTACATCGGGTGTCCCTCAGGGTAGTCATTTGGGTCCTTATCTCTTTAATATTTTCATTAACGATCTTAGAAAGGAAGTCCAATTCGTACAACCCCTACTTTTTGCTGACGATTTGAAATTATTTGTACCTATAAAATGCTTTCAGGATGCTATTAACTTGCAGGATGACTTAAGCAGAGTGAGTGTATGGTGTGATAGAAACAGGATGGATTTAAATGTAAAAAAATGTAAAACAATGACCTTTCATCGGTCGCAGCATCCACTCACTTATGTTTATGGTATAAATGGGGAGCCGTTAGAAAGGGTTAACACCATTTGTGATTTAGGTTTACATTTAGATACTAAATTAGACTTCCATATCCACTATGAACATATTGTAAACAAATGTTTAAAGTTGCTGGGTTTTGTGTGTAGAAACACCGGTAACATCAATAGTTTGAACAATATTTATAAAACTCTTGTCAGATCAAACTTAGAGTACCCTTCCTGTGTCTGGTCACCCTTTTATACAGTACATATACAAAACATCGAGAGAGTACAGAAAAGGTACACTAGGTTTATTTCATTTAAATTTAACTTTACCCCGGAATCCTATGATGTTCGAAGACATAGACTGGTCTTGGATTCCTTGGAGGAACGTAGAATCAAGGCTGATATTTTTTTCTGTTTAAATTGATTAATGGAAACATTGATTGCCAAAGCCTTTTAAATAAAATCAATTTTCGGGTTCCGCCAAGGAACACAAGAGAACAGTATCTTTTTGCTGTAGATTATCATAGATCCAATTACGGCAGATTTTCTCCTATCATAAGAATGCTTAATAATGGAAATAGAGTAAACAAAGACTTTTTTAGTTTCTCCTTTAATGTATTTAAAAAAATGTGATACGTCTTGAACTGTGATGTGTAATGTGATATTATTAGATTATTATTTATTATTAGTACAATTGCAGATACGGTAACAGGTATTATCGTCCAAGCATTTGTTTGCAAGGCCTACTTAAAAATAACTTTAAAATAATAGAAAAAATTTAATTTTCCTTTTAACTAAAAATTAAAATATGACGTGATACATCGTTGAATTTGTAATACAAAATGGGATCAGATACAGGGTGTACTTTTTTCGAGCCATATAAAAAAATAAAGTTAATGATAGTTTCTTGAAAACGAAACGTCGGGTATAAAATCTAAAAATACCATCATGTAGTAGCTAAAAAGTGTCAATGAAAAAGTGTTATTAGCTTTTTTATATCTCTTTAAATAAAGTCAGAAAAAAATAAAATCGATATAGTCAAATTTTCGTTTTTGCCAAATATCACTGCAGGCCATGAAAATTTTTCAAGTTTTTAAAGGGTATGTAAATAAGCTTTAAAAAACACAATTTTTTCCTAATTTAACCCAAGCTGTATCTCCAATAGGTACAGAGATTCCCATGCTTAGGATCCTTATCTTGGACACACTGTATACATTCACCTTAATTTTTCAAATGTTATCTCAAAATATCAGTTTTTTGCATTAGTTCTAAACTTTTCAAGTCAAACATTAGTTTTTCATTATTCCTTAAGGTGTGTAAGATTTGACAAAAATGTGATTTTGTGTTAATTAGAACACCCTGTATATTGTATTAACATTTTAAAAGTTTTTAAAAGGACTTTAAAAACATATCATATTTGATATGCTTTAATAGAGCCCGTGAGTAGCAGACCTTTGTCATTTTGTAAAAGCTGAAAGTTTGTCAGCGCATGCTCCCAACATAGGTAGAAGCGATGAGAGACCATGAATTTTGACTCATAGTGGCTTTGGCAGGGGCCAGTTTATTGATTTTTGCAATAAAGGAAATGTAAAAGTTAGGTTCTGTCGTGTCTGCAGTTAAAGTTGAAATAATAATAATATATTACCAAAATTTTACAAGTTATACATGTGTTTATTATTCTACATTATTAAAAATATTCTAAGTTATTGTTTGAGTAACTAGATGTATTGAAGCATCTGTATGTACTCATGAGTAATAGTTAGCTTATATTGCCAATATATACATATAATACTTATAATCTATAGTTATCCCAAGGGTATTACAACCCGACAAAAAAAGAAAAACAAATAAAACGTAATACCAGTCACTACATCACAACAGAGGATAGCCAACAGATAGGGTCCTACCACAATCTGCAAAAAGTATCAAGATTTTCATAGATATATTTCTTACTTAACTTATTAAATCGTTTTTTATTTTTTATTTCCTTTAATTGTTTTGGTAGTAGATTATAAAATTTGGGTGCTAAGTAGTCTATGAATTTTAAGTTAATAGTTCTGTTACTCACTGGCAATGTTAAATTATTATTTGTATTTTGTCTAGTTAAATGGGTGTGCGTAATGTGATTCTGTATTGTTTTTCTCGAGTTTATAAAAGCACATACGGAGTGTATATAAAGAAGTTTTAAATTGCCAACTTCTGCACTATAGAGTAGATTTGTGGAATAAAATCTATTTTTTTATATGCAACTTTTAAGATGTAATTTTGTATAGTGCCTAGTGGCTGTATATTTCTCTGGTAGGCTCCACCCCAAATAATTATACCGTATCTAATTAAGGATTCCACCAAAGCTTTGTACACTTGAATAATTAGTTTTCTATCAAGAAATTCTCGCAGAATATAGAATTTATGTATAAGTTTACGTATTCTTCTCGTTAGATATTCAATGTGTTCAGTCCATTTGAGGTGTTGATCCACTATAATACCCAGGTATTTAGTTGTTTTTACCAAGCAGATTTTAGAATTTAGGTCATTGTCTATTATGAGTTCATCAAATGTGGGTCTATTCGAATTTGTTATAGAAAATGCGATATAGTTTGTCTTTTTTTATATTAAGGCAAAGTTTAAATGTATCTAACCAATTTTTTACCTCTTGAAAGCCATTTATAGCTTTAATTTTTACATTATCCCAACTTGTATCTGCAAAAACAAGAGCTGTATTATCTGCGTATGATATTATTTTGCCGTTAATTTTTAGGGAAAGCAATGAGTTAATGTAAGTTATGAACAGTATTGGACCAAGTATGGTCCCTTGTGGTACCCCCATTTTGATTTTTGTTGGACTACTTATGGTGTCATTTATTTTAACAAACTGACATCTATTTGTCAAAAATTACCAAGAGCTTACGTTTCATGGCTTTATATAAAATTAGTCGGAACGCTGACTCTAAACCATTCTTTGTTTTATTTAAGTTGTAAACAACGATGTCTAAAATGTAATGCCTTGTTTCTTGCGTCTCTCTTTTTGAAAAGTTAAAGTAGAGCCCTTAAATTAGACTAATAATTTTTTGTTGTAGTGCTTTGGACGCCCAGTCTGAAAGACTAGTCCAAGAAGCCCTAGAGCGAATCATGAAAGGACGTACTGTCCTTACTATAGCTCATAGATTATCTACTATCCAAAATGCAGATACTATAGCCGTGTTACAAAATGGACAAATCGTGGAACAAGGAAACTACCAAGAATTGTTGGCGATGGAAAATGGTGCTTTTAGGGAGTTAATGAAACATCAAGCGTTCCAGAGCTAGTTAACGTTAATTTAACTATTAGGAATAAATAAATGGTGATGTAAAGTAGTTGTGACGAGTTTCCTTTTGTTGGTGAATGGATATCTTTAATTAAAACTCCTGTTTTCTTTTCCTAAACGGAAGTTACTATATTTTCTTAAATAAGCATGGTACTTTTATTATAAATCTGAGATTTCTTGCCTGTTTCCCATTCCATTTTTTGCTGAAATGTATAAAGTATAAATTTAAAATAATTTTGTAAAAACTTTTCTTGTTTTGTCGCAAGTATTCAAGTCCGGTTTTTCAAAATAAACATTAGGAAAAACATTTTTCTGTTTAAATAAACGTAGTACTACATTCCTTATAAAAATCATCGCATATGCTCGATTTTTTTAAAAAGCTTCAATACAAAAACGCTAAGGTTTTTAAATGTCCTATACAGGGTGATCAATTTTAAGTCGGCACCATTGCTAACTTCGTTATTATTGGAGATACAAAGTTAGTTAAATTAGTGAAGTTGTAGTATTCTTTCCGCTGATTAACGTGCGCTGCCAACAGAAAAACAATTGAACATCGGGTTTTCGATTTATTGAAAAAATATACTTGTTTTTAATGAAACACCCTGTATATTATATTACTATTCGAAAGATCTTTCAAACAGCTTTAAAAAAGTCCTTATGTATTTTATGCAATTTATAATAGTTTCGGAAATATGGCCATCCTTAGGAATTTGATAGTTAACTGGCATTTTTTAAATAAACCCCCGTATATTGCATCACCATTAAATAGATATTTTAAAGAGCTTTAAGAAAATACCACATTTGGTATGTCTATCTCTTATAGTTTTGAAAATATGGCCAATCTGAATATCAAAATTAAGTTAAATTATCATTATCTCTACAGCTACATATAAGCACTAAGTTTAGTGTCGAAGATAAATTGGATGGCCATATTTCCAAAACTATAAGAGATAGACATATCAAATGTAGTATTTTCTTAATGCTTTTTTCTAACTTTATCTTTAAGAGTGGTTTTATGGGTTTTTGCATTCTAGCTGGTGCCCTGTTTATAAGAGCAGGGCCGTATTAACCGTTTGAGGCGCCCTAGGCTAGAATTCCCGGAGCTCCTATTTTCCACCACAAATTTTTGAAGACCAAAGAAAAGGCCTTTTCTCCTTTTCACGCCTATTTGCCCATTTTATTCCAAAGCACCTTATTCACAGAGACATTATTCACTAAAAATTCCCACTCAACCCAAACTACTTTTTTAAAAACTATTACTCCCCTCTCTGGCGCTTATTTTTTCATGGCGCCCTAGGCTGTTGCCTAGTCAGCCTAATGGATAATACGGCCCTGTATAAGAGATGACTTTAGCAATAATTCTAATAGAATTGACGATATACAGGTTTTGTATTACAAAAATTAAAAACGCCAATCTAGTGATTCAAAGATAGATTTTTAAATAAAGTAGGGAGGAATAACACAACATTAAAGTTACACAAACTGAATACTATGATACTATTAAACAAACTGTTGTTAAAAGTATGTTTTTTTAAAGGGAAGTTCCAGTGAGGATAGAAAGGAATGAAAAACACTTTTTATACCCGTACCCAATAAAAATGGCACACACATGCATGTGTGCCTGTAGGATGACTTCCAGGGGGTGAAAAAGTTTCTATTTAATAGTGATGCAATATACAGGGTGTTCTACTTTTCAAAATGCCAGTTTACTATCAAATTCCCGAGGATGGCCATATTTCCGAAACTATTAAAAATTGAATATAACACATGAGGACTTTTTTTAATGCTCTTTGATAAATCCAAATCGAATGGTGATATAATATACAGGGTGTTCCATTAAAAAATATATATATTTGGCAATAAATTGATAACTCGATGTTTAATTGTTTTTTGTTGGCAACACGTTAATCAGCGGAAAGAATACTACAACTTTTTAATTGTCTTGATAACGTAAATAATTAAACAGATATATGACTATTTAAATTAAAACATTTTTGTATTGAAGCTTATGAAAAAAAATCAAGCATATGCAATAATTATTGTGTGGGAGTGTATTTTAGTTATGCAGAACAGTTCATACATGCAATGTTAATATAAAGGGTGTTATCGAAATCATTTAATATAATAAAATGGACATCTCCTAAGACAGACAGCGTAGAGTAACAATCAGATTTTAACCGCCACCGTGTTTTATGACCACCTTGATTGCGACTTGGCAACCTTGCAATTTAGCGCCCTCATTGGAAGGTTATTGACCCCTTTTCGGGCACTATGACATGTTTTAGTCACATTTTGCTGGCAATTTTTTTGGATGAATGCAATAAAAAAACAATTAGTCTACAACTTGTGTTAAGTGGTTGTCATTCATGTCATTCTGTAAAAAATTCTGCAATAAATGAAAATGAAATGCCTTTTTTTTTAAAGTGCCTGTTTCTAGCCAAGACACAAACCAAAAATAAACTAATATTTGCCATTTTAAATATAGATACCCATTTTTATCAGCTTTTTGACAGTGTTGCAAAACTGCGTTTCTTAATTTGAATCACAAATATTACTAGGAACTTGTAAAGAAAACAGTAGGTTACTTTGGCAACCCAATTTATTTTCACACATGCATGTCTAATTTTTATTATATTAAAATATTTTTATAACACTCTGTTTAAATATAACATGTATTTAAGCTTTTAAATGGTAATAGATTACATGTGAAAGAAGCTACTGAAAAATGGCGTTTGCGGATTTAATAAAAAAGTAGAAATCATTCTAAAATTTATTTAGTTAATAAAAAATATTATATTTAGATAGGAAAAACATCCTTGCAATGGGCTATCTGTCATAGTCACTTCAATTGTTATTATTTAACTGTCAAAACGACAGAATACGCAGTTTAAGTTTCCAGTGGGCAACATACAGGGTGTTCATTTAAAAGCTTTCCACACACGCCGAAACACGTCAAGATATTTATTGAGGGGAACGTTTTTACAAAAAATTGGACGCGTCCTTTAACCCTACTCACAGGCCACCACCCCAAAATTCTTAAATGAGAAGGCTGGTAGAGTGATACATCATTTTAAAGCTCCTGACGAGTACTTTATAACCCTAGAATATGAAGTCAATATCTTCACCTATTACAAAATGGCGGTACTTTAAAAATTACCTAAATACCTGATTTGGATGGCCATATTTCCGAAACTAATAAAGTTAGATGTACCTAATGTGGTGTTTTCTTAAAGCTCTTTTTAATGGTAATACTGGTAGTAATATACAGGGTAGAAGAAAAAGTACATATTTTTTTATTTAAGAACCCTGTAGGTATATTATTTTACCATTAAAAAGATCTTTAAATGAGCTTTAAGAAAATATCACTTTAAGTACATCTAACTTTATTAGTTTCGAAAATATGACCATCCAAATCAGGTATTTAGGTAATTTTTAAAGTACCGCCATTTTGTAATAGGTGAAGATATTGACTTCATATTCTAGGGTTATAAAGTACTCGTCAGGAGCTTTAAAATGATGTATCACTCGACCCGCCTTCTCATTTAAGAATTTTGGGGGTGGTGGCCCTGGTGGTTAAGGGGTTAAAGGGGCGCCGTCCAATTTTTTGTAAAAACGTTCCCCCTCAATAAATATCTTGACGTGTTTCGGCGATTTTCTCAAATCTGTCTCGTTTCGAAGATAACTTGAGTGGAAAGTTTTCAAATGAACACCCTGTATAATAGTTAGATTTATTTATCTAAAGACAGTTGTTACTTAATATTGTTGTTTTACTAGTAAAATGAATAAATTAAAACATTCTGCATTTTTATTCTCCAGTATACACGTTCAGCTAAATAAAAAGGTATATTGGCCTGTAAAGTAATAATAATAATAATGTGTTTACACGCGTTAGGCTGTCTCCTTTCCATGAATTGCCCTTGTAACTTTTTATTTTTTCTATGTGTATTTCTTACTTCAAAATGTCTATAATACCAGACACTTTATGTATAAACATGCACAGTGTGTTCTAAATTTATTTTTTGAGGCCTTATGTACCATTAGACAGATAAGTTGATTGATTGTTATAAAAGTTTTAAAATTAAAAAAATTATTTATATTGCAAGATTTTAATAAACAAAAAAATTAATAATTTGCCCTCTTAACCATCCATCTTTGTTTTTAATTCAAATATCTTACAACATAGTTTTCTTATTTTGACATTTCTATATGCTTACAGATTTTTTTTTTTGTTTTATATACAGGGTTGTGAAAAATATTTACAAGAAATGGGTTTATTTTTTATTATTATAATTCAAAAAAGTTTTCAAAAATCAAGAATGCAGGTCTTTTTACTTAACCTAACTGTAATTTTATTATTCGACATGTAAAACTTGATTTTAAAAACCTTTTGTTGCAAACTATACCCTGTACAGTTTTACATGTTTAATTAATTTTTATACATAATATATAAATAATAAGCTAAGTGTCAAAATAATCCCTATATAGGCTATCAACAAAAATAAAAAGACTATGCATTTTCATACTTAAGAAACATATGTAAGTATTGTAAACATACCTACAGAAAAATATACTGTGCTCACAGTAATTTATCCCCATCTATGGATGTTCTTATCATATGATACACATTATTTTAAAGTAATTGATATCACAATGGCATAATATATTAAACTACAAAACTCCTTTTTCCATCGTTACCGTGAGTATCCCGGATCCAGTCCTTGCAGTGGTCTTCTGAAAAGCAAAACATGTGGTTCTGGACTGTGAAGCATGTAATGTACCCAATTCGGACTCTGCTGGACTCCTAGATTTCTCCATTCTGTTTCTGTCATCAGGTGGGGACGAGGAACCAGTTTTGCCAAATCTGGTGGTAAAATGACATGCCTATACTCGTAGTGTTCATCACAATATTTTTCAGAATATTGAATGTTTTCAACAGGCATCTTAAAATTAAAGACAATAAGGTTACTATGGTTAAAAGGTAAATTCTTGGGATTTACATAATATATTGGTGGATATTTTGGCATTTAAATGGGTACAAAAGAAGTAAAATGCAGATATTCAAGTTTGGACTTAAATTTTATTTGCTGTAAAGTCAAGGTAAGTGGCTAGTTTCCTCGTTAGAAGTTCTACTCTTGAACCTATTGCGACTCTTAATCTGCTTCTATTGGGAAACACTTAACTCTTTGCATACATTGAATTTGCAACAACAATGGTACAGCCACAGTACACAAATCTATTTTTCTTTACAGAAATCAATTAACTTAGCAAAAACCACTTTGTACTTACTTTAAGTTATTTAATACACAAAGATACAAATTAAGTACGAAAACTTAACTTGAAAAATTGATTTCTAAAAATTTTGATGCTAGTTTTTAGTTTAATGCAATGTTGACTATTTTTACGAATTGGTATTAAAGGAAAAAATAATTATTTGTTTTAAATTTTCCGCCGAGAATGTAATATTTGGGGTTAAGCATAAAATCATCTTTTTCCAATAAAAATTTAATAGGAGCATACATTCTTCCTTGTTTGTTAGTCTGGTATCAATACAACACTACAAATGCCTCAAGGAAATTTGGATAAGTATGGTTGATCTGGTATTTTTATTTAATGGCACCGTTTCAGGATAAGCAAGAAGCTGAGCGACCCTTGAGAGACGTTACAATCTTAAAGCATACACCTATTAGAGACAGCCTTGTAGCTTGGCGGTGCGAACAGCGTCCGTGAAAGAAAAAGCAAGCTACGATTACTCGAAGGAAAATACAATCACCAAAAATTTAGAACTGTATATGAAAGGCATCAGCTAAGTTTAACTTAAGTCACTTTCTGGGTTTCCACTTTAAAACTCTTACTAGTGCAGGTTCTCGAATATACTCCAGTAGGTAAAAGTACCTGTCACCTGAAACGTCAACTCCGATTACATACGTCACATGCGTCAGAATTTCTCCGTTCGAATTTGCAGTGTCAAGGTGTAAAAGAAAGTGTAAAGTTTTAGTAATGACACACTTTTTTCAATTTAAATAATCTTCTGTGTGTAAAACATCTCGGTAAATTAACGTCTATAGAACTGATTAAAAAAATACAGTAAAATAATTAAAAATGAGCGACTCAACAGAGAATAGTTCATCTCCACCTCAGGCTGCAAGAGGTTTAAATTTTGAAGCCCTAAAGGTTCATGTTCTAGCTCATAAAATTGACTGTGGTCTTTGGGCCATTCGTATGTTAGTGATCCTATTTTCAATAGGATATTTCATTCCAATATTCGGGTAAGGCATATTCAATTAAGTGTTTTATTGTCCTTTTTAATTTTGGGTTATTAATAATTGTAATTATTATTTAAAGTCATGTCCTAATTACCAATTTGAAATTAAGGATAGTGATCAATAAGTTGTTTTATTTAATTACTGTATTCAAGGATGTTGTTTTAATAGGGGTCAAAATGCATTTTTTTTATGTTTTAGATATAACTTGTTTTGCACTACATAGGTATTCTAAATTAATTAAATAATTTTTGCAGTCTACCTACTTCATAAATAGCCAGACTATTCATTCTCAATTATTTTATTATTGGATTAGATTACAAAAGACTGCTTGGAGATTTTAAAAACATTAAATGTTTATGGGTCTTTTTTTCCATTTAAAAACTAATTTACACACTATTCTCCCAAGTATATTTCTCTCAAAAATTAAGAAAAAATGTAAATACAATGATGGGTGGTACTAAATTACATATTTATCTTTAAGAAGCTTATACCTTTTGCTCTCAATTTTTAAATTAAAATGTTCTTGTAAAAATTCACAAAGGAGATCTGTTACACCATCAAGTAGAGAAGGAAAAATATGTTTTAATCAAGGTTACTTAGTTTATATTTATAAGGTTGCGACACATCCTCAACTTTTAGGCGGTTTAAGGTCGGGGACGTAAGGAAGGGCACTCCACGGAGAAAAGTTGGCAAGACTGGGTAAAATCAAAGCTGATGATCAATCCAGTGGCGTCTAGAATGTGCGCATTTCATTTTGCATTGTTTTGGAAGTGATATTTGTTGAAAAATGTTATTCCAAATGTTTTTTATTTAAAGTAAAAGAATATACAACTTAATAATAATTAAAAACTGTTGTGTAAACGGTTGTTCTATTCATACAATAAACTGTATATCTCCGGCACTGAACAACATGGCCGAAAAATGGGAGATGTGACGTCATAACACGTCAAAGCAATATGGCCGAATGACGAGGCGTTAAAAACCGCTATGCATTCCAAGATTCTATTGGTTAGAACTGGTCAAGTGGATGTTGCATCCTTATTGGTCCGAACATGACGGCTGACAGCGCGGGCTTTTTTAAATAATTTAAGCTGATAAATTTTAAATAAAAATAACGTGCAAATAACTTGTATAGTTTAACTTAGAGTTTAAATGGCGTAAAAATATTTTATTTAAGTACCAATAATCCGTTTTTTAAAAAGTTTTTTGTAATATTAGGTTTAAGGCACTCTAAAAATCACAAAGTTATTTGAAAATAGATATAATTTAGTAAACTAAATGGGGAGTATATTATTTTATTTGCGACAGTACCTATTATAAAATGACAATATTTGTACAAGTAATGTTATGTTAATTTATTTTACTTACAATTTAAATTTTAGAGAAATATGGATGATTTAATGCACAGTAAATAAAATCCAGTACTTATTGAAAAAATACTATTTATTTGTACTTTTTTGTGATATTATACAACAGGCTAATTCTTAGTTTACACAACACTTTAACTATAGGTATTTATTTAGATAAAAAGTTTCATTTAGTTTATTTTTAAAATTTCATCCTGGGTATTGGCTAAACTTCCCTATGGTAAAATTAAATTTTGTTGCATAAACTAAGACTAACAGAAGAGGGTGGGTTATTTGGCTATCACTGATGAGTTAAGCCGTTTATTAATTGTCAACTTTTACTTATAGTTAGAAACAATTCTTGGCTGCTTATTGTGTATCCACCTGCTGCATTATAAAACACTACATATACAACATTATTAGAGACGTATTTAAAAAAAAATTATATTAAGAAATTATATACAATAATATGATTAAAGAAGGCAAAACACACTTCAACCACACAAAACTAAAAAACACACAAGAAAAGCGCCAACAGCCTTAACCTCAATAACGCAATAATCACGTGTAATTTTTGACCAATAAAATCATGGAATTCGTAGCGGTTTTTAACGCCTCGTGCCGAATGTCGCGACCTTATATAGACCGACTTTGGTTTTAACAAAATAAATTGTTGCTACTGTTAACGAAACATTGTTGATGTGATATCGACGTCAATAATTATCTAAATTTAAATTCTTAATTTTACAATACCTGCTTACATTACCCATCCAACTTAAAGTTACTGTGGGAGTGGGAGTGATATACCTGTTTTCTTCAAATTTACTTAAATTGATTAGATATTTATTAAATATATTTACATTTTCATAATTTTATGGTATAATTTAAATATGTTCTTTTTAAGGATAGTTTAAACATTAATTTTAGATATTTTAATAAAAAGATCATAATATGTATTTACAGTAATTGATATTTTATATTAGGATAGAGTAAAAAAAAATCTTAGTCTGGGGGTGCAATTTGTCACTTATTAAACAAGGAAGTTTTTTTTTTTTAAAGTAGTATTACTTAACATCTTGGGTGGCCAACTAATTTTGAAAATGAATTATAAGTAAAAATTTCTGATTTGTGTCAAATTTAATATGACCATTTCAAATGCAAGTTTTACACTTGTGGTTAAAAGAAGCTTGATATTTTTTTGTTATATTTTTTTAATTATAATAGAGAATTATTGCAAGTTGCCTTATTAAGCTCGGGAATTATTAATACCGGCCTTATTTAAATAGTGCTTGTACCCATAATTTAGAGTTATTGCAAATCATGTTGACAGTACCATTAACCTTAAAAAAAGGGGAAGAAATTTTAGTAGTTTTTCTTTATTGTTTTGTGTTGTAGGGTTTTTTTATAACACAATTATAGAAAAACATTTGAAAAAGCAAGGTTTTAAGTAATTTTACTTCTAAAAACTTATCGAATTTGTGATGGGCAGCCGTTTGGTTCGACGAACAGTTCCGAAGTTAAAATAAGACCAAAATAAGGCACGACCTAAAATTGACATAAATAAAGCCTATACTTATTAGGGAGTTCTTATCCTACCATGCATCTGCGCCAGCTCAGATGTCAAAATAAGGCCGGTATTATTAATGCCTGGCCTTATTTCACTGTGCAATAATTCTCTATTAATAGTCATAAATTGTTTTAAACATAACCTTTAATTTGCATGGAAGATATTTTTAAATTTAAAAACAGAAAAAAATGTTGCAGTTAAAAACTTTCACATATAATTTTAAAATTAGTGGGCCACTTCAAGATGCAAAGTAATACCATATCATTTTTCAAAAAAATTTCTTGTTTAATAAGTAACAAATTTCACTCCCAGGCTAAGAAAAAATATATTTCACTCCACCCTACTTCATATACTAGATTTCCATTGCTTAATATTTAATTATAAAATTCATGTCATGGGTTTTCTTTTTTTAATTGTTATTTATTGGATAAGAGTATACAGTGTGGATATTAAACGAGTTCCCCCTTTATATATTTTGAATGGGACAAGATATTGAGATCAGGTAAAAGGGTGTCACTTAAACTATCATCATGTCATGTGGCCTAATGCGAAAGAGGCATTAGAAACCTTTTTTAAAGGAAAGGGAGGTCATGTGGCACGCAAGTCACCATCAAGTACATAATTATAACACTCGAAATAACCGTAACATAGTGCATGAATATCAAAGACTTGCAAGGTCCAGAAGCGGCACGAACTACTACGGTATTACCCTCTTTAATGCTTTTCCCATCAACATTAGAAACTTAAATGAACATGCCTTCAAACGAATAATTAAAGCGTACCTACTGAAACACGCTTTTTACTCCATTGAAGAGTTTCTCAGCAGCAACTTTGTTCCTGGTACCTAATCTTCTACTGTATGTTATTTATATATAATTTTTATTCTTTTTTACCAATGTATGTTAAGTGTGCTGTAGAGATGTAAAAGAACATCTTAATGATGTTTTTTTAAATTTTAAATGTTAATTGTAAGAATATTTTAAAGTATGTGTTTGTTCGTTCACTGCTTGAAATTTATTAGTATAGTTTAGTTTCTAAATTATTGTATTTGAATATGAATGTTTTATATCTATTGACGTGTAAAAATACTTTGTGTATATTGTTACCAATAAATTTTGATTGATTGATTGATACAAACAGTAGTATGGTTTTAATGAAATTAGCCTCTAATTCAGGAACGGGTAAGCCAGTTTAAAAAGTGGAGAGTATCAAAGTGTCTTTAAAACGAGGTGCTATATGACCTCCCTTTCTATTTAAAAAAAGTTACTAGTGCTCCCTTGACACCAAACTACATGGCCAAAATTATTTTAATGCCGGAAAGTAGCCTAAGTAACACCCTTTTATACAAATTTTACCTGATCTCGATATCCTAACCCATTCAAAAGTTAAGGGGGAGAGAACTTTTAAAAACCGCAATTTATGTACAAATCGTAGCTAAACTTCAAGCGTTTGTAACTCTAGAACGACTGGACCGATTTTTAAAAATTAAACGGTGAAGAGTAGAGAATTAAAATGCCTTTAAAACGAGGTACTACATGACCCCTCTTTCCATTAAAAAAAGTTGCTAGTGCCCCCTTGGCACTAGTCCACTTGACCGAAATGATTTTTATGCCAAAAAGTAGTTTAAGTGACACCCTTTTACCCAAAATTTACCCGATTTTGATATATTGTTCCATTCAACAGATAAAGGGGAGAGAGAACTTTTAATATCCCACTGTATGTATAACTTTTACCATTTTGTTTGTATCAGAGTTAAATTCAGAAAGGTGAGTAAAGGCAACCTATGCACACCATTTGAACGAATATTTTATTTGTCATCATGTGGTGTAAAAAATACAGGGTGTTTCATTTAAAATAAGAAAGATATTGCTGTTTGATTTTTTGAAAAATTGAAATTATTTATTTACTCCGGACGAGTGATGCCCTTTAATTAATATACCTATGTGATGTATAAGCCAAGTGTAATGTGTTTACATTATATTTGATTGTTTTTTTCTTAGGTTAGGTTTTGCATAATACTGTTATTATGTGTTGTTCTGTAAATGGTTAGTTATTATAGCAACTGTAGAACAAATGAATAAATAAATAGATTATTTTTTGATTACCCTGTACAATATTTGATCTCGTTATCACCTACGCATGATAAGGCAGACTTTTCCCAATCTTGTAACAAGTTTTTATAGTGTTACAGTAAAATAACTTTAAGTGCACCTCTGCATTTTGACAAAAAAAGTCAAATATCACAAAAATGAATAAAATTTAACACTTGGTACTATAAACAAACTTGAGTTAATTTTTTTATGTGGAATCTAACCGTCATAAAATATAGGGTGTTCCATTTAAAAAAATATAACTTTGATATGTCACACTTTTTTGAGACACCCTATATAGACTAAAATAATTTTATACTGTGGCCTTCTATATGTTCCCCAATTTACTTTTTTAAAAACCCCATGATTATCCAGCTACAGACCGTGTTGAATATGGTGGGCCACCCTGTGAAAGCCTCAGGAACTTGTGGTAGCATTTTTCTGCACCTATTAGAGACACACTGTATATAGGCAAAATTATGAAAGAAACACTATTTTAAAATCTAAATTTAATCAATGAGAAAGCATTAACTAAAAAAATCCTGTCCACCCTCTCCAGTTTTTCAGTATGTTCCTATTCAGGAGCTGCAAGAAAAATGTTTTATTAAAATTTAAATACCTTCTTAAAGTTATTGTGCATCTAAAAATATACCCCTTTAATTTTTAGGAATAATTCAATTTGCTGAAAAGCCTAATTGTATCAGTATTTTTTAATACTTTACTAAACAAAGCTTCAACTCATCTCTTATTAACTTACCATGTATCGGTTTAATTCCCAAAGTATTTTCATGAGCTTTATGCTTTAAAATAAGTTGTTCCAAGTAATAAAATGTTTTTTTGTTTTCCGCCTTTTGTCTAATTTGGACTAGTGCTTTCCAAAAATCTTTTGCTTCTGATCGATGACAGTTATCACACATTTGATGAGCTATTGTATAAACAACAATAAATTCTTTTTGTAAAACGGCACCCATTACTTCACCATGGACCACTAGTTTAAGCTAAAGCAAAAGACTATATTCTTAAAAAGGGGCATTACAGACTAAAGAGATTTTTAAGTAAATATGTGAACATTGCTTTTAAAAAGATTAAATGCTTAAAAAAAAAATTAAACAACCATGTCCGGCCACCTATCCCAAAATAAAAAATCAACATTAACTGACAAAAAACACAATATATAGGCAAATCCGGTATATACAGTGTGTCTACGTTAGTTGGCGTCATATGAGAAATATTTTTATTATTTCTTATAAAAAGTTCTTCATCGTACAAAACCTAAAAAGCAACCATCAGATATTAAATTGTATCAGTCATCTACCAGGTTTGGCCAAAATTGTAATTTTTGCTAATATCTAAAAATTGTTATAACGAAAAGATGTTTAGAATTTAAAATTAGTTCTCAATATGCAATTATGTTTATATCCAAAAAAAAAAATTTTTTTTTTTTATTTTTATTTTTGCGATAACAGACATAGGGTCAGATCACTTGGCAATTAAGTTAAAAATTAACAGACAAGTAACTCCAACAATTCCAGATAAAAGATACAATTTTAACAAGTGCAATGTGGAGAAGGTCAACCAGGATATCAAATCCTTCATAGTAACCAACAATGCCGAACAAGTAACCATTAACCAAATTACAAAATTTAACTCGGAACTCCAAAAATCAATTCAGAATAACTCTCCTTTAGTCGGGCATCAGTATTACTCATATCCTCTTCCACCTTACATTCTTAAGTTAATAAAGCAAAAAGGCAAATATTCAGAGAATACCAAGCACACCCACACAACAACATTAAGCGGAGACTTAATGAACTTACCAAAGACATACAAAAAATGATATTTCAGTATAGGCAAAACAGTTGGTTAAATACGTGTCAGGAAATCAATGAAGCTCATGGAAAAAATTTTTACCAAAAAATCAACAAACTAACCAAGTACCGTACCAAACCCACAATGCCCGAAATAGAAGAAAATGGTAATGTTTACACATCAGATCAAGAGAAGGCAGAGGCTTTTTTTAAGCACTACAAGAAACACTATACTGAAGAAAATCACCCCAAATTTGATGCAGCCAATGTACAACAAATAAACGAGTGGTATGAGAAGGAGTTTAAACAACAAAAAAACAAACCAAAAAATAACAAAAAAGTTAGCGAAGAACGATACTTTAAAGTATTACATAACCAGAAAAATACATCTTCAGGCATTGATAATATTCCATGGATTATAGTAAAACAATTGGACTACAATATCCACAAATATATTATAAAAATATATAACTACTGTCTGGAAAACTGTATATTTCCTGATGTATGGAAAGAGGGAGTTATTATTAATATACCAAAACCAAACACCAATCATCACCATACAAAAAACTATAGACCAATAACACTACTACCAATCTTGGGTAAATTATTCGAAAAACTTTTAAAGGAGGATATACAAGAATCAGCAGGCGATAAAATCCCGAGACATCAATTTGGCTTCAAACCGGAATGCTCAACTGTCCATCCACTATTTATTCTGACATCCAATATCCAAACAGAAAAGTTAAACAACAAAAAACAGCATCTCTATTTCTAGACGTTAAAAAGCCTTTGACAGTGTTTGGCACAAGGGTTTACTATACAAAATGAAGCAGCTGAAAATTCCCGACAGCATAATATGGCTAATAAAAAATTTCCTAGAGCATCGCAAACTATATACAAGAATAAACAACACTATGTCTGATTACTTTGTGCCAGAACAGGGGTTACCGCAAGGCTCAACACTATCTCCCTTGCTATACAACATATTTTGCTCAGACCTACTTCCTCCTGAAAACCCCAACTCATACATATTATTGTTTGCGGATGACACAGCATTGGTAGCACATGGAAAAACAATTTTGCTAACAGTAGAAAACCTACAAAAATTAACTGACCACATCCTTGAATGGTTTAACAAATGGCGACTGTCAGTAAACCCAGTAAAATCACAATATTTAATTTACAATCATCACCCGTCTCCAACATCTCCAAAAATTACCATAGATGATACAAATATTCAACCGGCTCTAACAGCAAAATATCTAGGAGTAACCATAGACTCCAAACTAAATTTTAACCAGCACTCGGCCATAGCAAAGAAAAAAATTATTACAAGAGCTAAACACTTCCGATCACTTACATACAAAAATCAAGGAATATCCACTCTCAAAGCCGCACATATATATTCAACAATATGCAGGCCAGTCATTGAATATGGTTCCATAATAATGATGAATGCGAGAGGACCAGCTTGGAACAACTTGAAAACTGGAGAAACAACGTCTCTCAGATGCCTTACCAAAATCAGACACCCAAATAACCCATTGTTCAACCCATCTAACAACTACCTCTATTCAAAAACCAAACTGCAACCATTCCAGGAAAGAATAGAACATTTGGGAAAAAAATTTGCCAAAAGCCCAGCAACATAGCAATGCTAAACCCAAGTTGCAGGAACAGAACCCAGGGAGTCACCCCCAAACATAAATACCCCGAGGTGACATTATGGGAATGGATCCTCGGAGTGGCAAATGCTGAATGAACGATTCTAGTCATAGCGGCAATTAATTATTAATTTATTATTTATTACACTGTACATACTTTTTTTTTTTTTTTTTTTTTTTTGTAGAACCAAATAATTTTCTTTTTCTATTTAATAAGAATAATATTGTAATTTACCAATAACATTGTAAATTTTATAGGCTGAAGGACAATTGTCAATGGCCTATTGGGAGACCAATAAATAACATATAAATAAATAAAAAATTTTTGCGATAATGGTAAAAATTTAGATTTGTACATTAGTGCACTACATGTCATGGTAATAGTTCGATATAGCGGTTTTCGCTATTATAAGAGATTTTGAAAAATTCTTTTTCAGGGCGTTTCTATAGGTCGTTTATGACACAAATCTGTGTGCGCGTTTTCCAAAATCCATTTCTATAATTTATTATTAATAAAAACATATTTACGGGACGGTGGAGTGAACAGGGGTGCTGGGTGGGGACGAAACAGTAGAAATCCTACATTAAACGCCCTAAAAACAGTATTTCACAGTACACACCGCAACTTTCTGTTTACAAAAATGTCCAAAAATTGTTTAAAAAATTAAAAATAAATAATAGTACAACAATCCCGCCATCGGCTGTCACTGCATAAAAAGAAGAGTTTGCAATAGAATTGTAAATGTCTTGCAATGTTGCCAAATAAAGTGAGAAAGTGTCAATAGCTTAAAAAAGGAAGATACAGGACAAAATTCATATGAAAAGATTAAGTTATTCCTGCTTTCTATTATAATTTGTAGAAAAAAAAGGAAAATACCTAAACATAAGAGGAGGCATTTCTACAAAAAATACCATTGTTTCTCATGGAAATGGTGGATAATCCCGAAATAGGCTTTGGTGTTAATTCTTCATAAGAAGTTTGGCAACGCTGCTTCTATCAAGACTCATTTTCATTGACGAACTTCATGTTATCAGCTGACCAAAATGAATGTGCCTATTTTCCTTCTTTAATTAATGGCGGACGAGATATCTCATATGTGTGGGATAGTTTTTCCAAAAATTTAATACTTTTCAAAATTAATTTACATTTTCATGGGCCCCGAGTGCAGTGTATTAATGTTTTCTCGTGTTTGACGTTGGATTTATACTGTTTTGTCCCCACCCAGCACCCCTGTTCACTCCACCGTCCCGTAAATATGTTTTTATTAATAATAAATTATAGAAATGGATTTTGGAAAACGCGCACACAGATTTGTTGTCATAATCGACCTATAGAAACACCCTAAAAAAGAATTTTCGAAAATCTCTTATAATAGCGAAAACCGCTATATCGAACTATTACCATAATTTTTTACTTTTATTTTAAAGAAGTATATTATAAAAATGTCTTTTAGCAACATTTAGAAACAAAAATACCCTGATCCAAGAGTAAAGTTTTAAAAGTTAGGGCTGGTTGTTAACATGTTAAGAGCTTCAATAATTTATTATTAACAAAAGGTTGGTACCTTGATTCTTTTGAATGTGGCTCAGTCCATACAAATCCCGCATCAATAAGCTTAAGTCTATTAAGACCTTTAAGTTTTTCAAACATAGGGATAACAATTCCCGTGATTCTAGGGCACAGTGAATCCATTCTGAAGGAGGTTGAAGATATCTCTCACAACCTCTGCAAAAATGTAAAGTTGCCTGCTCAGGAATTCCTTCAGTAATGTTTACTTGATTACGGAGACAGCCTACGCACATATTTGATGGGTTTGGTTCAATTTCCAATCCACACATACAGCATCTCCTAAAATGTATTCATAAAGAAAAAAATATCTTGACTTAATTTAACCATAGTTATATAAATGTCAAATCAAATCAAATCAAATCAAATCAAATCATTTATTGGTAATAATGTATACAGGATACTTTTACACGTCAACAGTGGTCAAAAGGTGTTTCCAATAGGAAAAACTTAAAATACACAAAAAAAAAAATAATATAAAACATTTTTTTAAATACAAATTAAAAGAAAGTCTTTAAAATATAACATAATACACTTTAAAACTAAACATACATTTGACAGAATTTACTATGCACTTGGGCAAGGTCCTGAAGCGAGTTTAATAATTTACATATTGTTTATGATAAACTATCGTAACAAACTGTTCCAGACCAAGGAGGATTAGCAGGTATAATTAAAGTGAAAGGAACTGTTTAAGTACTCATCAGAAGAGTAGAAAGCATGCTTGAGGAGATATCCCTTGACTGCTTTTTAAAAGCTATTTCATTAAGTTCCCTTATACACTGAGGAAGAGCATTGAAGAAAGTAATAGCAAAATAATTTGTGCCTCCTCTAGATCTAGCAAGTCGGTGATAATTATGTACAATATTTAAGTTGTTACGTGTGTTGTGATCATGTACATTTTGATGACTCTGGTACAGATGAATGTTTTGTTTTATAAACAGAAGGCATTGTAAAATATACAGGCAGGGGAAAGTAAGAATTTTCAGATGGACAAAGTTCTCCCTACAATCATCCCTGTAACCGATTCCGGACATTATTCGAATGCATTTTCTTTGTAAAGAGAAAATCCTTGTGCTGTGGGCCGAATGACCCCAGGCAATCAAGGCATAAGATATTCTGGATCCAAAGCAGGCATGATATGCACATAATAATGTATCTATGGTCACAGAATTGGACAGGCTCCTTATTAAGTAGATGGCTTGAGTTAATCTTTTGGTGAGGTTTTCAACATGCGCCTCCCAGGTAAGTCCAGGATCCAGTGTGACCCCCAGAAAAACAACCTCGTTACACAGGTCTGCTTGGAGGTGGTTTTGCCCATGTCTTAGAGAAAAGTTTATGTTTTGTGATTTTGTTAGGTTGAGGGAAAGTTTGTTCGATAGAAACCATTGTTGAATACTGTTTTGCGTTTCAAGGATATTTGTACTTTTAAAGTTTGTCGGGTGGTAGCTTTCCAGGGTCGTGGTGTCATCCGCAAACAGTATTATCTCAATAAATTGCTGGAAGTTTGGCAGGTCGTTCAAGAAAATAAGAAACAAGATTGGGCCCAAAACTGACCCCTGCGGAACGCCATGCCTTATCAATTTTAGACTGGAGGCCTTACGCCCATATGAGACATACTGGAACCGGTTTGAGAGGTAGGACTTGATAAGATTTATTGTGCAATTAAGGTAAAATACCCAAATATTGACAGTGGACTAAAAATTGACACTTATGTGCAATATACAGTATATTAACAAATTTTCAATGTTTATAGAGTACATATAATTAGAAAATAAAAGCTAGTGCTATCTGCATTGAGCGTTAAAAACCTCATATTTATAGGTTAATTTATTTCCATATTTCACATTTTTAAGTTGGTGCTTACATGTGTCTTGACCTGTTTCTACTAATTCTAAAGATTTTTGTTAAGAAATGAATTAGGTTTGGTGCTTCATAGCTAAGGTAAGAGCATAGACTGATATGTTTTTTTTAAACTGTAGCATGCTTAAACTTTAAAACTTTAGTTTTTTAATAGAATTACGCCATAAATCGTTTATTGTTATGATATTGGGGGATGTCAACCACTGGTACCTAAAAGTAGAAAGTTTTGAAGATTGACACCGGGTGTCAACTTTTGACTCTATGGAGGTTTTTTCATGTTTTGCTGTTTTTTTCTCCCTCATTTACACTAGTTTTTCCATTTCTAGGAATACAAGTTTTAGTAAATTTGTTCAATCAGAACTATTGGATGACACCCCTGTCAACTTTTGGTATTGTAATGTCAACCATTAGATCTTTTTAGATTTGCATTTATCAATTTTCAGAATTATTGATTTATCGAAAATGGCCCAAAAAACGCCAGTTGCTAAAATACTCACCTAAAGATATGGAAGTAGCCTTAGAACAGAAAAGAGACAAAAGAAAAAAGAAATGCTAGAAAACGTCAAACAAGAAAAAATGGTATAAAGAAGAAAAAACAAGAAGAAACCCAAATCGCACAAACTTTCCACCTGGCAATCCCCCATACAAGTAAAGCATGGGTCTCGCGATGCTTTATGTCCGCTCCACAGCTTAACCACTGTTTGGTTGTGTAGCCCAGCTCTGCAGCAAGGTCAAGAAATAGTGTGGACGCATGCTTAACTTATATGGGGGATTGCTCAATGGAAAGTTTGTGCTGTTTGGGAATAAAATGAATTCGAAGAAAATGAGTGATATCACGTCTGATTCTGACACAACGGAAGAATGGCAAGCTTTTGATACTGATGATAAAATAAGTTCTTCAGAAATTCTAAAATATGATCAGGTCATGACAGAATCACTGACCAAACAAGAAGCAGAAAGCTTTAGAAAACATTATTATGTTCTGGTAACATTTCCTGAAAAAAAAGAGTTTTCCCCAAATGAAAATTGCTGGCCACTGTTTTAAGTACCAATTCAATAAAGAATTGAACGTCGATGGATAGTTACTTTTTACCAGTTCTAGGAAATTGTATCTGTAGTTTAGCTATTTAGTAATTGTTTCTGTTTTATCATGTTTTTTAAAAATTTCCTTTTCTTAAGTATTATATATTCTAGTATTTAATTAGCATTTCTGTATAATTTAAGTTAGCTAAGATAATTTTGTTTTTAATTTTAATGTTATTTACAGATGTGTCAACTATTGGATTTAAATATGTCAATAAATGGGTATTTTAAGTACCATGTACAGATCTTTACTTTTTAATTTTATCATGGCATTTTCGGAACTATAGAAAACAAAAGTGTTTTTAAAATGCACTGATTTATATTAATTTAACTATTAAAAATTAATAAATATAAAAGAAGTGGAGCAAAATATTTAATTGTCAATCTTTAGTCCAAAGGCCTGTCCATCTTTAGAGCTCTGACTTATTTGGCATGTCAATCTTTAGTGGAAAATTCCGGTCTTAAAGATTTGGGTATATTTTTTAAATATAGCTTGCTAGATAATTTTGAAACATATACATTATAAAGTGATAAGCAAGTGAACTTTTTCATACCAGAAAACCATTAAAAATACAAAAATTTGTAAAAAAAAATTAACATGTAATTTTTTCCCTTAATGTGTCAACCTTTGGGTATTTTACCTTACTGATGTTGTAGAAGGGCAGTTTTTCCAGTAGGATATCATGTTGAACACAATCAAATGCCTTTGATAAATCAAGACAAGAAGAAAAAGTGTCAAGACCCCTCTCAAAACCCTCCTGAACAAGACCAACAAGACTATTTATCGCAAGGGTTGTTGACTTTTTGTTTCTAAAACCAAATTGTTTCTGAAAGAAAAGGTTATTATCTTCAAAGTGATTATTTAGTTGTAATTTCAGAGCTGATTCAAATACTTTGGAGAGTATTGGAAGTATAGATATTGGTCTATAGTTTGTGCATTCATCAATAGAGCCCTTATTTTTATAAATAGGGATAACTTTGGCCGTTTTAAGAATATCTGGAAACATATTATGTGAGATAGCTATGTTAATTAGTTTGGTTAGTGGGCTAACTAGCAAGTTATGAAAAAGAGAGAGAAATGAAAGAGAAAGTAATGTTAAATACTTTATTACTTATAAATATGGTAATGTTCTGTACAATTTCATTTTTTACTTACACAGATTTTAAGAATTCCTGATCTTGTATACTAAGTGGTTGCATTTCCATTTTTAAGAAGTATATTTTTTCAGTTTTTCTTTAAAAAATATTTTTCTATCTTAAACACGTTCAACAAAATATGTGGTTTTGTTCGTATTTCTTCTTCTTTTTGTAATCTTGTAATTTCTCTTCTCTTTTTCATTTGAATTAACAACTGGGCCAGCGTAGCCCAAAATTGGAAGTAAAAGAGGAAAGGTCACTTTTACTACATATTAAGTAGTAAATGTATGAGAAATACAGACGATTATAAAATTCCTGGACAGTGTTCATTCATGTAGTAAATTACTTTAGCTCTGTTTGGCATTACAAAAAGTTATAAATAAGGTAATTTTCTAGAAACCTGCGGCAACCTGATTTTGACGAAATTTGGTGTACGGGGGTTTTTGGGGCGCTGATCACGAATCTGAAATTTTTTGGCGGTAACGTTTTGTTTTTGAGATACTCAACATCAGACTTGAAATTTAAACTAATCCTATTTTTACAATATTTCCCCTTCTTTTGCACACAATTCTTGATTTAAAGCTAAAGTGGCACAAAAAAATCTTTCAGATTCGTGATCAGCGCCCCATAAAACCCCGTATACCAAATTTCGTTAAAGTCGGGGTTGCCGCAGGTTTTTAGAAAATTACCATAAATTCCTTCTAAAAATTATCCATAGACAACATGGTAAAAAAATAAAAATAAAAATGAAACAATTATTTGCCTTGACAAATCTCAAATTTAATCTGCGACATCATTCAAAGAATTTTAATATTTGGAACACTGTTTGAGGCGCTCTGGGCTAGAATTCCCGGAGCGCCTATTTTCCACCAAAAAATTTTTGAAGAGCAAGAAAAACCTCTTTTTCGCGCCTATTTCATTTCAAAGCACCTTATTCACAGAGAAATTAGTCACCAAAAATCCCCACCCAACCTAAACTTTTTTAAAAACTCCCCTGTCTAGCGCCTATTACTCCCCTGTCTGGAGCTTATTTTTCATGGCGCCTTAGGCTGTAGCCTAGTCAGCCTAATGGTTAATACGGCACTGGTTTTATCTAATGTACAATAAATATATATGCATATTTTTATTTCTTCCAGTGGCAGTTGAACTAAACAGTTTTAAAGAAAAATATAGTACGCCACTGCCGTTTTTGAATTTACATATTACAAAATAACAAATTAAAAATTAGTACCTAACCCTTTATATGCTTGCCATTTTCTTTGATTAGTACTCTTTGTTTGACCTCCGGACAGTGCGGACGTGCGTAGAGGACTACAAAGTTCTTCCCGGAGTGGCGGCTAGAGGTGTCGTACGAACGTTTTTTACCTTCGAGGATCAAGGAAAGATTCACGCTAAATTGACGGCATCTTTCTTCTGGATCTAAGCGCTGTGAGCGAAGATTCCTATAAGCTGATGGTATCCTGTTTGGTGGTGAACACGAGGTATTTCTCAAATGGCGGGAAATGGATGGGCGTGCCATGGGAACTGTCAGTAGTGAAACCGAAGGTTATACGTAACACCAGTAGCAGATCTTGGTTTGACAGCCGACAATTTATGCATTGCATCGATTGTTGAATTATTTGTTTTCTTTTTGAAATTTCTGGGAGCTACGAGCTCGATTATCCAGATTTTCCGCCGACGAAGCCCTGGAAAGCATAGTTCGGAAGGGGAGAGTGGTGGATTGGACCTAAAGAGACCAAAACCAAGAAAAAAATAGAGAGAGAGAGAGAGAAGAGAGAGAGAGAGAGAGAGAGAAATTAAAAATTACAGCAAAAATACATACCCGCCACTGTAATGTGATGTAATGAAAAGGAAACAAAAATAAATATAGTTACTTTAAAAGGTTTATTTATCGATAACTTATAACAAAATAATTACAAACTTATTCGTATTTCAATATGTACAGATTTAAATGCAACAAACGTTTTTACAATAATTTTAACATAGGTAAAAGGTTATAATATTTGAGACATGACTAGACTTTACAACATTCATAACTCTTTAAACAGTCATAGCCCTGTAAAAGGCACAGTTTGTTCCCAATTAATTTCAATGATTAAACACTATAATATAATACTGATATATCGCCATTATGCAATCATTTTGCCCAAATAAAGAGAATTATCAATAAAATTATAATATGTATTCTAAACATCACACTTATCGTTGATAATATAAATTTTAATGAAAATTATAAGGAATTTGACACATTTATAATACGTTTATCTTCTTGATAAAAAAATGTCTACATTATTTTTTTATTATATTAATATTATGTAATAATGTAGGCCCCGCTGCCCTCATCCCAGAACCAGGGGAGGTTTTAGGCCTAGACGACCTACGCACGTGCCTATATGCCCTTAAATTTAGGGCCCCCGAACATGACATAAAAAAGTGAGTACCTTTTTTTTGGTAAAAAGTTTAAAAGCGCTCAAATATCCTTAAAATTACTTAAGCTGCGTTTATAAAACTCAGAGTTTGGAAGTTTCTGGGAAGTAGAATTAAACAGTGTATCGGCAGTCTTGCTAGATTCCCTAATTTTGCTACTACATGTTATATTTTTGATTCTTAAATGGAATTTCCTGTTTATTTTGATTGCAATAAAATATGCGTGCTAACACTTTAGTAAGATCCCAAATTTTTAAAATTCACTTATTGTATGAACTGAAAGATGGCAACACCGCATTTTCATTAAAATCTGACAACAGTGTTGATATTACTGTTCATGCTTAAAAACACACGAATACCGAATATTAGCTTTGTTCGCGGGTTTGATTCTGAACCGGTTCTGGGACTATTCGCATGCGCAGTGAAAAAACAGCGTTCGCGGTTAGTAAAATCCTGAATTTTTAGTAACAGTTCTGTGTTCGCGGGTTACAATGGAATCAGTTCGTTACCGGTTCGTAACCTGATTAGCAGTCCTGGGATTTTTGTTGGAACTAAAAGTTCAGTTCGGAATTTCATGCGCATTGTCGACATGGTCAGCTGTTTTCTGTTTTTGTGGTACAGAAATAAACCGTTGTATTACAGTTTATTTGTTTCTGCCACTTTTTATGCGGGTTAATATACCTGTTGAATATTTTTTTTTTTTTTTTTTGATTCTAAGCGTAAATAAACAAAGAATTTTTAATTGTATTCCGTATGAATGTATGTATGCAATAAAATAAATAAAGATTTAATTAAAAAATATAGACAATATTAGAAGATTTTACCATTTCTTGTTGTTTGAATTTTATCTTTAGTTAAATACACATACTTATGTTAAAAACGAGAGGAGGCAGGGAATCCCTCGTCTTCCGCCGAGAGACCTCGAGTGGCTTTCGACAGTATAACAAGTTACCTTTTTGTTTGAATTTAATTTTTTTTGTGTTGTATCCAATTTAACTATGAAAAATCCTAACCAAAAGGCTAGGTTAGAATACATCCTCAGCTGTATAGAAAATCGTTCGCGGTAAATAAAAATTCTGAACTAAGAAATAACTAGACATGCGCTTTAAAAGAATTCTAAACCAGTTCGGTTCTGGTTCAGAATCGGTTCATTACTAGACCCGCGAACAAAGCTATTGTAAACAAAGCTTTGCTTAAGTTGTAGTTGGGTCATACCTAAGCAACTAATGAAGACAGAGGTTTAAATTTTAGAAATTTACAAATCTAAACCCGCTCATTGTCAGGGCCGTATTAACTGTTTGAGGCGCCCTAGGCTAGAATTCCCGGAGCGCCTATTTTCCACCAAAAAATTTTTAAAGAGCAAAAAAAAAAAGGTCCTTCCCTCCTTTTCTCGTCTATTTCATTCCAAAGCACCTTCTTCCCAGAGAAATTAGTCACCAAAAATCTCCATCCGACCTAAACTTTTTAAAAACTCCCCTGTCTGGCGCCTATTTTTTTCATGGCGCCCTAGGCTGTAGCCTAGTCAGCCTAATGGATAATACGGCACTGCTCATTGTATTACTAAAAATAATGGAGCATTTTATAAAACTACGTGTACATAAAACTAGGAAAGTATTTAAAAACATTTTTAATTATTTTATTAATAATTTTCTTGGTTAATTACCAAATACCCTTCTATTAGGCAAAATTTTAGCATAGTGGCTTCTTATTTTTGTATTTGTTTATTGATTTTGCCAAGCAAAATGAAAACAAAATTCCTAATATTTCGACCAGCCCCAGTACAGCTGCAATGATAATTATTATGTTTAAGTTAACCATTATCCACTGGATAATTTTCTCGTAACATCCCTAAAAGTAAAAAAAAAATTAAATAAAAATGGTAAAAAAATTTTCGTTTATTGTATGAATTTTTTACAGAGGTAAAAAATTGACAATTTCTTTATAATTTTTATACAAAAAGGTAGACCGATTTAAATCGATATCTTGGACGATTTTCATAAAATCGCATTTTTTTATATTAGATAATTACCATAGCAGTTTGGCACAATAATTCACAAACACCTGCTTGTATTTTATGGCCAGTTTTTGTAGTATACCTACATACTTACCGTTTTATAGTACGAGTTCACTTCATTAGGACTCGTAACACAACTAGGATCTAATGGTTTGTTATCAACACTCAAAGCACAGCAAGAAGGTGGAATGACATAGCTCTGTTCCTTCCAGACTTGATTTCTTTGGTAGTCTTCGTAGCTATCCACCTAATAATTAACAAAGAATTTAGTAAAATGATATAATAATATCTTAACACAAATCACATATGATATACCGGGTGCCCCCTAGTTTACTTTCCGGCTGCCATTTTTTTATAGTCCAAGAGACCATGAGCGGCAGACCTTCGTCATTTTGTAAAAGCTGAAAGTTTGTCAGCGCATGCTCCCAACATAGGTAGAAGCGATGAGAGACTATAAAGTTTGACTCTTAGTGGCTTTGACAGGTACCAGGTACCAAGCCCAGCAAACACTATTTGCCGGCAATATACATTTTTCATATTGGCATTGATGGTAAAGCATTGGCAATTGGTGGCAATATTATGCCAACATCTAATACGCATTAAAAAGTTAACCCTAAATAAACACTCAATTGCCAATAAATTTTACATGCAGGCGAATTGCCGGCAAGCATACAAAAATGGCGGCATACCAATCCTGATTAAATAAAGCATGCCTTTTTGTTGCAGGCAAATAAATATTGGATTTTTGAAGGCAAACCTTCAACGCATATTCATACTTTTCAAACCATATTATTAACATTGGTATTTAACTAACATTCGAGCAATTTTTTTGATCTGTTTTATTTATAATGGCAGGCTAAACAACATTATTTTATGTTTTTTTACATAATTTAAAGGAAATGGCCTTTTCCTAACATTTTATTGATACAAATCATGCAAATAAAATTAAGTCAAACAAAATGTTTATTATGTATTTTGAGAATAAAAATAAAATGATGGTAAAATTAGCTAGGTTAATTTCGACGATTTCGACCGACGCGACGGTGATAAATTCAAATTTCCAGCTTAGCCGAAATACAAGATTTGACAATTTTGACAGATGAGGCAACCTTGCTTTTGTTTGGCCGCATTGTGCAATTGTTTTCTACGTGGTTTTCTAGCTTTTTAGTTTCTTTTTAAAGAAAAGAGTTTTTAGTAGACATAATTAAGTGTATTCATTACCTAATTAGTGTGTGTTGTGTAATTAATTGGTGATGGCTAGTCAAGAAGGCGGGTTATTCAAGTAGACTATTAGGAGCTGTAAACATTTTGTTTAAAACCTTTTAAATTTGTAGTTACCTAAAAAATTAAGTATATGAAATCAGGAGTTGCCTTATTAAAAGTTTTAAAGACGTGTTAATAAAAAAAATTATATATATTTAATAGTTTTTTTTGACATTTAACTCCTTTAAAATATTTCTTCCTATGTTTTGGATCTGAAAATTGAGTGTAAGTGTCCCTTAAATACTTACTATTTTAAAGTGTTTTCTTTTGATTTACTATCTTTTTTAAATTTTATTACATACTTTTTATTTATTTTTTGGTTTATTGTTACGGTATAAAAATTTATATTATGTAATTTTTTATTGATAAAGTTTTCCTGCCTTTTTTCTAATTTTTTTCGATTACAAAATTCTAAATATGTTATTTAACTTTTGGGACATTCAACTTATAAAACTTGCAATACTTATTTAATGATAAATGCCATTATCCTAAACGCATTTTTTGCCAATAACTTATTAATGATGGATGCCATCATCCTAAACGCATTTTTTGGCATAACTTATTAATGATGGATGCCATCATCCTAAACGCATTTTTCATCATAAATTATTAATGACGGATGCCATCACATTATCTGCAACACGTGGCCTAATAACGGCCAATTGCCCACTTTCGCGTCTTTTTGATACCTTTTTGCCAATGCCTTGCCATTAAAGAGTGTTGGCAATGCCAGTAAATTAAATGTACAACGCCGGCAAAAAATGTTATATGGTATATTTATATTGTCATTTTCAAAATGCGGTTTGAACCAGTAAGACGAATACCTACGGTTAGCAAGGAAATTTGACTTATGAAGTTTCACTTATAGTGGCTTTGACAGGTATCAGGTACCGAGGGTTAATAAATTAAGACTAATAATTATTATTTTACTTACACCACAACATTTTAAACTGATTTGAATTGCATCCCATGCCAATGTTACAGCATCTTGAGTATCTGTACTGTTGTAATACTTTTCTAAGGATGTCTTGAGTATGCTTTGGGTTTCTTCTTCAGCCTATCAAAACGCAAAAAATGATACATTTTTACTTTATTAAAAGTATTAATAATAATAATAAAATTGCCAATGTATACCTATATGCGTCAAACTTTGTACTTGGAGTTTAAATTAAATTCTAAACAAGTTTTGCTCTATGCATATTTTTTAGCGATATTTTGTGATCTTAACGTCATATCGCATATCGTGACCCTAATTCGCAAACCTCGTAACTCTAGGATTGATTAAATTCACGATTTTGCACTATTAACTTGCCAAATAAGAAGTTTTTCCCACAAATTTGATGCTTCCAGTCATAACAGTAACAGTTAATAAAACATATTGACATTCCAAATAAAAGACTAAAAAAGTTTTTCCTATTACCTATAAAATTTTACATTATGGGAGAAAACCTACGAGGTTAGCCAATTAGGGTTAGTTAGGTAATATGTCAAACTCGATTTTTAGGTTATAGGACATGCAGAAACAATTTAAAAAAAAAAAATATATATATATATATATATATTATGTTTTTACTTTTCTTGGGGTTTAAGTCCTTTTAAAAAAATACTTTTCTTTTCTTATTTTTGTTGCATTTATTGACGTTTCGGTACTATTTGACCTTCATCAGAAATAGAAATACAGTTTTTCACTAAGCGCTAAAAAATATGACAGTAATAAATATCTAAATCTAGAAGCTAACAACTAATGTTTTACCTTAAACAAATTTTTCGGGAACTGCTCTTTTTATGTGTTTGTAAAATTTCACTTACATAAGCACTTTTTTTCTTTTGGTTTGTACATGTTTGCACTGTTACACTAAGGATAGATATGAACTGAGAGCTAGAGCCAGGGTACATATTTCAGTTTGGGGGTTTTTGGGTTGAATTAATAATTTAGGTAACAGAGGTAGGAAGGTTTTATGGCAAGGATGACGGGTTTTCCAACTAATTATTTGTTATTGTTTGAGGGACCAGTCCTATTTTTATTTGGTATTTAGAGTATTTATTATTATGTTGGTTTGCGTTTTTACTGGGTGTTTATTTTATAATGTTGTGGTATATTTTGCTAAGTTGTTTTGTATCTGTTTTTGCGTTTATGGCGTTTTTGTTTTTTTGGATTTCGATCATTTCTAGAAATTCGCGTTTTTTAGTCTGACTTTCTGTTTTCAGAATTTTTACTTTGTCGAAATCAAATGTGTGTTGTTTATCTATGCTGTGGTTTGTTAAGGCTGTTTTGTTTTTTTGTCGAATTTGTGACCGTTCATCCTATTTTTTAGATGTTGGCTGGTTTGACCGATGTAATACTCCATTGCAGTTTTTACAGGGAATTTCGTATATTGTGTG
>JACEGR010007745.1:0-45110 GCA_014170235.1 Listronotus bonariensis
TTTTAGTTTTCGACCTTTTGTTTTGCTGGTTGAAATTATAACAAAGTTATAATTTGGTAGTGGACTATATTTATTTCTGCTGTTTGGTACAATGTTGTATTTTCACTAAAGTTGGGTAAAACCCATAAAATGATATAAAGGTAGTGATTGAAAGCTAACCGCTTTGATGCTCTTCAAATGAGTTACGCAAAAGAACTGTTATAGAAAATACTGATTGAAAGCTAACCGCTTTTAGTGTTTAACTAATGAGTTACAAAAAAAACTCTCTTCGTCTTACCGGCTTACCCACTTCTATGTAAAAAAAAAAATACCGGAAGTACGTCATTCGAACAAATGTCAAAATGGCTGAAAAGAAGTGCAACCTGTTGCACAGCTGTATGTGTTTGTGGTTGCCTATCAGTAGGCATATTTAAATAATTTAAATTAAGAAATGAAGTTAAAGTATCCAACATACCGGCCCCCTTGAAAGGGTTAACTATCAAAATTAAAATATAATGAAATTATATTTAACATGAAATAAGTTGAGAAGTGTATTTAAATAAATGCAAAACCTATTAGATAGGATAAAATCATATTAATATTCTATCATAACCTTAAGCTAATGTTACATACATGAATGCAAGAACAAAATAAATATTCTTAAATCTAATAAACAATGAACTTAAGACTAATACAAAATGTAATGAATAATCAAATTGACATAAGTCAATTAACGAGTTGTCTAAAATCGCTTTAGACATCTTTAAGTATTAATTGGTAACGCGCACACTCTTGTTACCGGACGTTTCACTATACCACTATTTGTTTTTATCTCGACAACGCGAACTATATCGTCACTGCCCGGGTATACTTTAGTTATACGACCCATTTTCCAACATAACGGGGCTGAATTTTCTTCTTTTAATAAAACTAAAGTCCCTACTGCTAAATTAGAAAAGTCTTTATTCCATTTAGTGCGCTCTTGTAAGGTGGTCAAATACTGTTTTGACCAGCGTTGCCAGAAATGTTGTACTTGCTGCTGAAGGCGTTTAAAATGATTTAGACGGTTTTCAGGTATTGCTTTCACATCATTTTGAGGCAAAGCTAGTAATGGCTTACCAATAAGAAAGTGCGCAGGCGTTAAAACACAAAGATCATTGGGATCACTTGAAAGTGGCAATAAGGGTCTGGAGTTTAAGACTGCCTCGATCTGGGTAAATACAGTTAATAATGCCTCATAAGTTAAATGAGAATTACCAACTATTCGCTTAAGGTGATATTTAGCAGACTTTACGCATGCCTCCCATAGGCCTCCAAAATTAGGTCGATATGGTGGTGAGAAGTGCCAAGTAATGCTATGGGCTAATAAAAATTCTGTGGAAACTGATTCTTTTTAATTCGAGTAAGAACTAATTTAATTTCTTTTTCTGCACCAACCAGGTTGGTACCATTGTCTGAGTACATGTGCGAAGGAATGCCTCTTCTTGAGACAAATCTCTTTAAACAATTTAAAAAACATTCTGAGGATAGGTCTCCAGCTACCTCCAAATGAGCAGCCTTGGTAGTAAAACATACAAAAATGCATAAATAGCATTTAACAAATGTTCTGTTTTTTGACTTTCCGTCCTTGACCATAAAAGGTCCTGCATAATCTACACCAGTAATAAGAAATGGGCGTTGTTCTGTTACACGTGACCTTGGAAGATCACCCATTTGGTACGAAGAAGACATCGGATTAACCTTGAAACATGTTACGCATTTTCGAAGAATTTTTTGGACAGTGCTTTTGCCATTAATAGGCCAGAATTTTAGTCGAACTGAGGACTAAGTAGCTTGTGCACCTGCATGCAAGTGTCTGAAATGTTCATAAAGAATAATAAGTTTGGTAAAATGTGCTTGGCTAGGTAAAAGTATAGGATGTTTCCTATCATAAGGAAAATCGGAATGTTTTAATCGACCACCGACACGAATTAAACCGTCAGGGTCCAAAAATGGATTTAAACGTATGATCTGACTTTTGGATGAGATTGAGTTTGAAGTTTTAAGAGATTCTATTTCGTTCGAAAAATAATGCGACTGCACTATTCTGCAAAGTGCAATTAAAGCTTTGCTTATTTCGATATTTGTGAGGGATCCTAAAAGTCTGGAATCGATATTTTTTGTTTGAGAATTTTTTATGAATCGTAGGCAATATGCCATAATTCTTAACAGTTTAGAAAACGAAAAATAATTTTCTATAAATGAAATGTCAGTAACTTGTGTTAGTAATGATATTTTGCTTGATTTTAACTCAGGAATGTCTGATGGATATTTTATATTAAATTGAGGCCAGCTTTCTTGAGAAAGCAATAGGAATGGGGGTCCTTGCCACCAAATATTAAAAGTTTTTAATTTTTCTGGATCGATGCCTCTTGAAATAACATCAGCAGGGTTGTCTTCCGAGCTAACATGATGCCACTGTTTTGGTTTTGTTGTTTGCTGAATTTCTGAGATTCTATTCGCAACAAAAGTGTTTAGTTGATTTGGTTGGCAATGAATCCATGACAAGACTATAGTCGAATCTGTCCAATAGAATGAATTGTTAATATTAATTTTAAGACAAGTTACAAGTTTTTGCATTAGTCTGGCGAGTAAAAGGGCTGCAGAGAGTTCTAAGCGTGGCAAAGTTAAGGTTTTTAACGGTGCAACGCGTGACTTTGCACAAATTAGAGAGACCTTGATTCGGCCTTCGGAATTAGTAGAACGAAGATAGCAACAAGCGCCGTATGCTTTCTGTGAAGCATCACTGAAGCCATGCAAGTCTATAAGAATAGGATTTAAAGGAATGATATGTCTGGGAATCTCTATTTCATTAATAGATGGAAGTTGATTACAGAATTGAAGCCACTTATTGTGAAGATCTAATGGTATACTTTCGTCCCAATTAAGACCTAATTGCCATACTAATTGGAGCATGATTTTAGCTTCTATTATACAAGGTCCTATAAGACCCAAAGGATCAAATATTTGAGCTATAATGGCTAAGATAGATCGTTTGGTTGCAGAATTATTTTTAGGAATGGATACGGTATATTGAAAAATATCCTTTTGGGAATTCCAGGTAAGACCTAGAGTTTTAATGGTGTCTTCGTCACAAAAGACTTTTTGATTTAAATTATGTTTGTTTCTGGGAATGTCGCTTAAAAGATCATCATGATTTGCAACAAATTTACGCAGGTTAAAACCAGCTGAGGATAGAATTTGATTAAGTTCAAAGATAAGTTTTTTACCCTCTTCAATTGTTTCTGAACCAGCAAGTAAATCATCAACGTAGAAGGAAGATGATATTACATTGCAAGCGTGGGGAAATTTAGACTTATTTTCTACTTCAATTTGCCTTAAACATCTTATGGCCAGAAATGCTGCCGAGGAAGTACCGTATGTAACAGTATTTAATTGGTAATGTTCAATTTTTTGTGTTGGGTCACTTCGCCATAATATTTTTGCAAACAGCGTTGACTTTCTTGTAGCATAACGCACCTATACATTTTCTCTATGTCTGCCGTAAAAACAAAGTTATGGGTTCGAAACCGAATGACTATCTCCATTAAGTCATCTTGAATTTTTGGGCCAATTTTAAGGGTATCGTTAAGTGAAAGACCACTATCAGTTTTAGCTGAGCCGTCAAAGACGACACGAAGCTTGGTTGTAGAAGAGGATTCTTTGAGAACACCATGATGGGGCAAATATAATTCTTTGCCATGATAATTTGTGTGATTTGAGCTAAGTTTGGACATGTGCCCGAGATCTTGATATTCTGACATGAATAAATTATATTGTTTTCTTAAGTTGGGGTTCTGATTTAACCTTTTTTCCGTAGAATAGAAACGTTTTAATGCGGTATCAAAAGAACTACCTAACTCCTGTATATTAGCTTTTAATGGCAAGCTGACTATGAATTTTCCTGTAACATCTCGAGAGGTTGTCTGAATAAAATGTTCCTCACATTCATTCTCTTCTTGAGAATTGAAAGCTTTATTCTGGATTTCTTCTACCTGCCAGAATTTTTCTAACTGTTTTTGAATGACAGTGTTATCGGAAGGACTGATCGATAGATTGCAAATAGAAGAATTATATTGATTTAAGGGAATAGGGCCTGAGACTACCCATCCCAGTGTGGTTTTTTGTAGAACTGTGCTACTGTTTGATAATGATATTTGTCCAACACAAAGAAGTTTCCAAAAGATTGACGCACCTATAAGAAGATCAATAGGGCTAGATTTATTGAAATGCTTGTCAGCTAGAACAATATTTGAAGGGATTTGCAAGCTCTTTGTGTCAAAGGAAGTATGAGGTAAATTGTTGGTTATTTTATTTGTCACTAAAAATGGGACATCTTGGAGACTAAAAGAATTTAGCGTAGATTTTAAGTTTACTGAAGTGCTAGTAAAGATTTTAGTTACATTGTTACCAAAACCCTGAACTGAATGTGAGATATTCTTTGAAGGTAAATTTAACTTGTTAAACAATTCCTTGGTCATGAAGTTTGACTGTGAACAATTGTCGAGCAAAGCTCTACACAAGTGTGACTTACCATTTGAATCGAATACTAAAATACTGGCAGTTGCTAGCAAAATATAACCTTGATTGTCATTATTATTTACCACCGAAAGTGCTTGAGAATTTTCAGTTTGGTTAACATTGCTAGTGTTGCTATTATTTTCTGATGTTAATGATTGACTATTACCTTGGACTTGAACCTGCTTACTGTGTTCACTATTGTCTGAATGATTTGATAAATGCAATAAAGTGTTGTGCCGCAAAGAGCATTTTTTACATGAATATGTACTTTTACAGTCTTTTGATATGTGCCCTGTACGCAGGCAATTAGTACAGGCATGCAGTTGTCGAACTTTGTTTAACCTGTCTTGAGGTGATAATTTTAAAAAATTACTACAAGTAAATATTTTGTGATGTTCTTTACATATAATGCATGACGAAAGATTTCTTTGGGTGTTTGTTAAGAAGTTTGAACTTTTAGGCTCGTGTTTTGATTTATAATTATTGTTTTGTTTAGGTAGACAAATACTTTCAAGAATTTGACATTTATTGTTTAAAAATAAAAATAAATCATCCAACGTGGGTGTGTCAGTGGGTAATTTTAAAGAAAAATCCTCCCACTCTCTTCTAGTATGAGAATCTAATTTAGAAGATAACTGATATATTATGATTGTGTCCCAGGACTTAACTGGAAGGCCTAAAGACTCGAAAGCCCTTAAGTGCTGTGTTGAAATGTCAATTATATTTCTAAGGAATATATGTGACTCTTTTGTAATTGGTTCAAGTTCAAAAATAGCCTTTAAGTGTGTTTGTATAATTGCTTTTTTGTTTTCATATCTTTTTGATAAGATATTCCAAGCAACTTCATAGTTTGCTTCAGAAACTTCTAGAGAGAATTAAGTAAGCTTGCAGCTTCACCTTTCAGACATGATTTTAAGTACCAAAATTTCTCGACTTTGCTTAGTGTTTTACTATCATGAATAAGTGACCTATAAGTTTCTGAAAACTGCGTCCATTTATCATAGGTACCATAAAAATCGGGTAATTTAAGTTTAGGTAAGTTGGCATTAATATTAGAATGTAAACTTGTTATGGGATTATTTTGTTTTGATATATTTACAAAATATTTATCTATCATACCTTTGGCAGCTCCTGTAGCTTTAAAAAACTCATCCTCAAATTTTAACCGATAATGAGAATGGTCATTGTTTTTGTCATAAAAATCCAAGTCCCCTTGCACACTGGCAAACTCACCCCACAGTAATTGGACTTTCTCGAGTCTAGATTGTAGCTCGTATATGTTGCTTGAGTCTGAAAAACTACCAATAAAATCGGAGAAGCGCGACAAAGCACTAAAAATGAGGTTACGAGACTGAGTTAGAATGTTTATTTTTTCTACTAGCTTTTCTTCCTCACTCATTTTGATTTAGATAGGTATAACAGATGACAATTAAAACTATTTATTCAATGTACTTACCCAGTGGTAACAAATAAAACTCAAATACAATTGTTGTCAATTGACAATGAAAATGATTTTATTATAAAGGGTTTAAATAAACCTTAAATTCAAAACCTGTAAAATTAAATCCAGTCTGTGTGATAATAGTTATCAGCCACCTATGCCTGAAAATGTTATGAAAATATCAAAAATCTAACCGATTTAAAAATGCAAACAAACAGAACTGTCAAGTTTTAAAATGTAAACAATCACAGAACAGCTGTGAAAAATGATTATCATGCGATTGTGTAGATGGCGCTTCAGCAACAGACAGCAAGTAGGCAACCGTTGTCGGCAAACTAGGTAACTAAAATGTCAATAATTGTCAATTTTAGCGGGAACTAACTTGACTTGTCGAATCCTGCCTTGGCGTCTTTGGATTGGAAGCTTGATGGAATGCGATTTTAGAAAATTAAATTTTCTACTTACAGTTGGTTGATTGATGTTTTTTAGCCTAAATAACCTTTAGCTTGATTTAAAAGGCGAATTTAATTATCGTCTTCTGCTGCAACAAATTCAATGTAATGAATTCGGCTCGATGAGACCATTATGTCGGGTTTAAAACTAGCTTTTTAGTTTTCGACCTTTTGTTTTGCTGGTTGAAATTATAACAAAGTTATAATTTGGTAGTGGACTGTATTTATTTCTTCTGTTTGGTACAATGTTGTATTTTCACTAAAGTTGGGTAAAACCCATAAAATGATATAAAGGTAGTGATTGAAAGCTAACCGCTTTTATGTTTAACTAATGAGTTACAAAAAAACTCTTCGTCTTACCGGCTTACCCACTTCTATGTAAAAAAATACCGGAAGTACGTCATTCGAAAAAATGTCAAAATGGCTGAAAAGAAGTGCAACCTGTTGCACAGCTGTATGTGTTTGTGGTTGCCTATCAGTAGGCATATTTAAATAATTTAAATTAAGAAATGAAGTTAAAGTATCCAACAGTCGAAAATATAACCTGTGCAGGTACCACAGGCTTGTATGAACTTTTATTTAAAAAGGATCCTGTGGGATATAATCAAAAAGATTTGGATGAATATATGGATATTCTGAAGAGAACAAATGCTTATAGGAGGAATTTTGATCCAAATAGTCAAATTCAAGGATCAACTGATGTTAAATATTTAACAATAATAAAACCTTATTTATTAAAAAAGGGTATATTTAAAACATCATCACTTTCAAAAGAAACAGACTACAGAATGACAATACCTAGTACATCTAGAGCTGTGCAAAGACCACCACAAAGACCACAAACCAGACATACTACGAAAAGTGGTTCAGGAGCAATGCTGAATTTATCACGAAAACAAAAAATTTAACGAATAGGAAATAAATTTAATATTCGCACAATCTTTAAAACACAAAAAACTATAGGATCTCAATTAACAAAAACAAAACCACACAACATAAATGAAAGTACAAAAAATGATATCTATAAAATACCTTGTGAATGTGATAAATTTTATATAGGTTAAACTTGTAGGCCATTAGCTAAACGCATAAAAGAACACAAAACATACATAAAAAACACAGAATTTCACAAATCTAAAATATGTCAACACGCATTTGAAAACAATCACAGCATAAACAGAAATGCTTCAAGTATTTTTGCAAAGGAAACTTGTTCTAAAAAACGTAAAATTAAAGAAAGTGCATACATATTATTAAATAAAGAGAAATGTCTAGCACCAATATCTGTTAATTTAAATAACACATGGTTAACTTTGCTAGATGCTGAAGTCTTTTTAGGAAAACTCAAAATTAACTACCTTATAACATTTTTGTATTATAAATAAAAATACACCAGCAACCAGTTATGTACGTCACTATAACACTATAACCAAACAAACATATTTGACATTTAATTTCAGAGGTTTTTTAGAATTTTCTTAACAAAAAGCTAAACAAACTTTAATTTTTAGACCTAAATAATAGTTAAGTTTTAATTTTTTTATTTTAATTTAATTTTATTGTGAAAACGGTGGCAGACTTTCCAACGAGACGTCGATTTTAAGTTTTTTATTTCCCTATTTTTAATTTTTAGATTTTTTTAATATAACTTGGCGTGTACCCAAAAAATAACATCTAATCAATGAATCCGCTGAACCATTATAGAAGATATCTTTAACCCCTCAAGTGCCTAAGTTGCACTATTTGTCCTCTGGGCCCGTTCTGGAGCCCTAATCCCAGCCCTACTAACAGCTAACTGCTGTCAAGCATAATGAACAAAATCTTAACCGTGGTTTTTAGACTACCTGAGTCTTATGAAGTTAAAAAAGACCAAAATAATTAATAGGTAGTCTCTAACACCCGTTTGCACCGATTTTCTTAAATCTAATTCTTAGATAAGTGCCACTTACATTTAAGGTAAACCTTAAGGATGTGATGGATTGCACTAGTTCACTTAACTGAAACCTTAGCTAAGATGTGGATAGATCTGGCAACATTTTCAAATTTAGTATTTTTATGGCTTTTTTTTAAATAATTCTAAAGACCAAACGCGTTCTCCCAAACGACGCGTTTGGTCTTTGCTTAGGCATCCGTGTCGTCCGTCACAAAGTTGTTACGCTATTTAAAAAGTTTAGTTTCTTTGTGGGGTTGGAAGTATCTAAAAAGAAATTACTATTTCATTTACAAAAAGGCTTCCCAACCCTTTAAAAAAACATGTTAACCAATCTTGTTATGAACTATAAACATTTTATAGAAAATAAAAAATACAAATGCTATTACTTGAAGATAAAAGGATGAAACTTGGGAATAAATACCCAACATTTTTTACTCCAAGATGCCGGACAGTTTACCAAAAAGCAAACAATGCCTTTGCAAATTGTAAGACAATATGAAGAAAAATATTCACAAAGAGGTAGCTAATGATAAAAAAAATTACAAGACAGGTGAGGGTCCAAAGGCCGGCTTACCAAATACAGAAGATGAAGGTACAAAAAATATTAAAATATAAATTATTAAATATTTAAAAAAGGTAGTTCGTTTTTTCGTAATTTGTATTTATGTGTTTAGTTTTGTAATGTTCTATGAGTTTTATTCAAATATCAAAACCCAATCCTACAGCTGCATCATTGTAAGGTGAAATATTAGGCACTGCATCTTCTTCTATTGCACGCAGAAATATATCCAAATCCTCTGAATCAGGAGGATCATCTTCGTTTTGCTCACGACAGATGTTATGAAGAACTCCCAGGGCAACTATTAACATTATAGTAGTTTCTGATTTCAGCCGGCAACCATAGGCTAGTATTCAAAATCTTATTCAGACACCAATTAGACGTTCAGTGATGTTCTTTGTTCTTATATGAGCTTCATTAAAAAGTTGCTTATGGGGTTATTAAGTAGGACCTTACATTATATTCACTGTCACCTATAAATAATAATAGCATTTAGAGTACTTTTAATATATCTTATAGTTTTTTTTTTAAATGAAAAATATAAATTAGTCTTACCTAACAAACTAAAATATGGATAAAAATTATTTTCCTCTTTCGACTGTTATTGAAAAAAGTAACATCGTGGACAGACCCTGGCCATCTTGCTACCAGATTAATAAGTTTTAAAATTGGATCTCCTATTACTTAAGTATTAATTAAAAACTAACCTTTTAACATTATTACCCCCTTAAAAACAATAAATGTTGATTAACTATATTTTACATCCAAGTATTTTACATAAAATACATATAACAGGTTCAGATTCATACCGTAAAATGTATCATGCAAATTTACCCGGAGACTATATTCTGATATGGGTTCCATCTATGACACCAATAATACGTGAAAACCGGGCTTTTTCATAAAAATTTATGTGATTTCTGCCTACCTCTTCCTCAGTTTGTGACATCCTAATAAAACTATTGTATAATTGGGCTAGTGCATGACCTACGCAAACAACTATTATTGACACTAGCAAAATGAACTACCCCCAAAATCTGCTATACAAGAGAGATGAGTTTCAGTCGTACAAAATCCCAAAAATATTAGCAATTGATTAATGGGAGACCACAGCATTATTCCAACAATAGAATACAATAATTTTGAAAAATATCTCATTGAGGTAAAATGTCATTAGTACAATAAATATTATTTTATTTTAAATACTTACAGGTATTCTATTTGGGGCTCTATTATCATAAGTACATAAGCCCTGTTGGTCAGGACAACACCTATTATAAAATGTGATATTGTCAAAACTATTAAAATAATCAGCTCTTTTATGAATTATTCTAGGGATACTGTGTATAACGAAGTTGACCTCATCTAAGTCTTTATCATCATATATTTAATTTATAACATCCATAATTTAACTTCATTTTTTATAAAGAAAACATAAGAAATATTGGGAGTATTTTCTGCCATAGAAGCCCACAGAAGACTAAATAACAAGGAATAAGGAATACTATTAGTTTAAATAAAATTAACTATTTTGTCGCTGGGTCTCCAAAGTATCAAATATTACCAATTTTACTTTGATACCCCAATATTTCGTCACAAATGTGAGGTTAGATTATTCTCAAGCTCTAGAATTCTGCAGCCTAAACTTAACACATCTTTAAGTTTAACTTATATAGATCATGTGAGTTGTGCAGTCAAAAAGTTATCCTTAAGGTTTACTTTAGATTAAGTATGGCTTAAGATTGGCGGTGCAAACGGCCGTAAAAGGCTTAAGAAGTAAATTTAAACAGTGATCGGTTCAAAAATGAATATTTTATATACAATGCAGGGTACTTCTGGTTTACGTATACTTGACTCACAAATAGGATAGAGTAGCGAAAATAGGTTAAAATTACTCAAAACTACATAAAAAAGTAATACTAGATTAGTCTTAAGCTAAGGTATTAAAATGTCTGTTGACCGGTGTTTCTTTAACTACTAGGCCCTAGAAATACCTAAAAGGTTAATGAAACCTGGTGAACTAGGGTTTTGTTATGTTCGAGTAGATCGTGAAAGAGTAGACCCAGACCAACGATTATTCCGAATCAGAAAGGACGTAAACCTTATTTACAGCATTTAATTCAAGGAGTGGTCCGGCGGGATAATCCCTCCCCCGAAGCAAAAAAATCTTATCGGAAAAATTAATCAAATTAAATTTGGTGATCAAATCATGAGTTTGTATGATGAATAGGATCTCAAACTTGTTATTTGTTTGGTTTTGAAAAGTGAGGACTCTTTTTTGGCGGTATTTTTTTTGTTGATAACAGGTTCCCCCGAAATATGAAAGTTCACCCAGGAAAATTATTTCTGAATTCAACACTGGTTATTTATGAATAAAATATGTTGGAAATGGATGGTCTTCTTATTGGGTACACGCCTGTAAAAGATCTTCCAATAAATGAATCCGCCTAACCAATATAGAGCATATCCCCAATAAAATATGTGTTTTAAATAATTTGACCTTTCGCCATCTTGTTAGCAAGTATTCATGAAGATATAAAACGGGACGGATATATTTTATTAGAATAAAAATGAATCATCAAAGTAAATAAAAAAAGGATACTCAGTTGAAAATGACCAATATGAGTTCTATACGGCCGTAGGCATCTTATGACTTTAAAAACATTAGTTTATTTAAATTTTAATAGTCCGGTTATGACTCGCTTTGATAGGATTGTGGGTTTGTTCTTATTTGTTAAATTTGTAATTTTTAGGGGCGCTAGAAGTTTGGAGTTTCTCGACATTTTATTTTTGAGAAACTTAGAACCTCGTTTTTTGCAAGCAATAATACTCTTTTAAGATTTAAGTTTTGCAATTATATTATACACAATATTTACAAATATTACCTAAATTGACAGTTTTTACATTTGGAGTTGTCTTATAATCAGGACTTCAAATTGACTCTAGTGCTTATCTTAGACTGAGCATACGTGATGAGCTAGTGTTTGACGTTCTTGTGCCAGATAATTACATGCAAAAAAATTAGAATATGTTAGACCAAACTGGAAATAACTTTGTAATAATTTAAAACAATAATTTACATTAATGATTACACGTTTAAAAAGTTCCGTTAAATTTTATTTACATAAATTTACACTGTAACTCAAGTAGGAACAAAGTAATTTTAATTAGATTAAAGAGAAAATAACGTTAATATATTCTGGTTCAATATAATTTTTACATAGATATTTGTTTCACAAGTATTTCCTAAAATTTGGTAAATGGCAAATTAAAAATTAATAGAAATAATATACTTACAAATCTATAAGTTACAATTTTAAGGAAAAAATTAAATATAGAAAGCAAACAAATATTTACATGTAAAGGTATGTCATTCTTCTGTTGAGCACACAGTTAGCAAAGATATATTTACAGTTTTAAGCAGAGATAAATTTGCCAAAATTACAAACTTAAAAGCAAATCACTTTTCTATTGAGCATATTTTTATGCTCTATTAAAGACAAAAGTAAGAAATATATATTTTATAGCTTTAAGCAGAAAAAAAATCTGCTTAGTATAAGCTAAGATACAAGATATGTTAGTTTCTTTAATATACTATAAAAATCATGTATTATCCGCCAAAATTAGCTAAAAGCAAAAAGGGACCAAAAAGAAATTGTGCTACATAAAAAAAAAAAAAAAAAAAAAAAAATAGGTAGTCTTTTGACTATATTCAACCTGGCAAACCGAATAAGTTAAATAAGAAAATATCTTTAATAAAATGTTTTCAATTAAAAAAAATGGTATCTTTAAGAAGAATATATAAAATTAACACATATTTCAAGCAAATAATTTAAGAAAATGTAAGGATGACTGTAAATATTTTGGATTTTAAAAATAAATGGAAGCCATGTTATAAAAAAGTATGTTTTAGAAAAATCGTTAAAATTCTCCATTATAAATAATTGAATATAGTCTAGATATATCTAAAATTTAATAAAATGTTTAATTCATGAAATAATATTTAAATTTTACATAGTTAGTAATACAACTTTAAAAAAAAATAAAAATGATCCAAAAAACTACAAAAACATCTCACATTGCTTGCAGCCCAACAAGAGGTGCTGTAGTTGGTAGTTCCCGTTTAGAATTTGTTTTAAACTACGTCACGTTAATAGCCTGAGAGGTGACCTCTATGGGTTTATAACAATATTTACATTTTTATAACTTTAAGAAATCAAATTTTATTCATTTATTATTCCATACAGAAAACATAAATATTTGGTACTGGTAAATCCAAGGTAACAAATTAACAACATATATGAGTTTGTTCACACCAAAGATTTCTATTAAACTTTAAAATTCAAATATAAAATATATTTATTTTAAAATAAAGTTGTGACGAAATAGTAATTTATTTCATTACAAGTTAATTAAATTTCGCGTAAATATTTAGTATAGAGAACAACACCGCTTTTAATTTTTTTATATATTGGTTTTATAAGGGTCCTGATCACGAAACAAGAAATATTATTTTAAAGAGGTTTTTCGTTTTAAGTATTAGGCTTTACCTAGCTTTAAAACTCCTCAACTTGCAAAATTCTTCCTGCTTCTAAAACTGGTTGTACCCAAATTAATAAATTAAAGTGCAAAAAACTTCCAATAAAAAAAACAAAAATGGTTTTTACCATTGTACAAAAAAACTTCTAGGACACAAAACATGCTTTTCCAACAAGGAAATAACTAAAAATGTGCTTCTCGAAGTTCTTGAACACTTTATAACCTCTACCAAATATCTACGCACTTCCGCAAAACAGAAAAAGGGAACACATATAAAAGAAGCTTTAATATAATTGAAACTGTTGTATATATTTTACTGTATTGTATATATTGTATTTTATTGTACTATATGTTATTAAATAAACTATTGTATTATTTACCTACTTTACTTACTTTATCTTACTTAACAAAACCGCTTTCAAAGGACCTATAATAACAATAAGCCTTTAAAAAATTTAAATAGCTGCTAATTGTTTTTTTGTTTCGCGCTTTTCAATTATTGATTTTAAACTTTTGGGGCTTTAAAAAGCACTTAATAAAAGTAAACTTGGAGCCTTAAAAATTATTAGGTTTAGTAATATTTAACTTAATCCACAGAAAAAATACACAATAATTAAAGTTATTTTTTATTAAAAAAATAAAAGAAAATCTAACTATATAACTATAAGCATAAAACAAATTATTTCCTTACACCTATATTACTAAGCATTTAAAATAATAACAAATGTAAAAGTCCATACCAATAATTGTTTATTACAATTATTACTAGCCATATGATCATAATATTACGAGTTACAAGGTATAATGCATACCAAAATTAAATAAAAGATTGTAACATATTCTATTTTTGGTTTGAAGGTTTAATATTTTTGTGAAACTTTTTTACCTAAACTTTTGTTTTGTTTTTAGATCTTTATTTCAATTTTAAATGGTATGATAGATTTTAAAACGTAAAAATAACCTATTAAAAAGATTTTTTTAGAAGTATGCTTAAAGACTAAGGCATCATTTATATTTTGAACTAATTCTGCAATATGTTTATTATTGGCATACTCTTTAAAATATATTGCGAATATATTATCCATTGCTGCTATAAACTGTACAAATTTCTCTGGTGGCATTATAAGTTAACCAAATGTATCTCTTTCGTCTATCTGCTAAGGTTTTAAGTGCACATACACATTTTCTCAGTCTTCATCCCGATTGGCATTTGTATAAGTAATACATATGGTACAACTGTGTTTCTTTACACACTTTCTTAACATATATCTACATATATATGTAATATCATTTTTCTCAGGTAATTTTAAATTCTTATAACTAATATCGGATATAGGTTTGCACACTATTTGGGTTTACTGTAGAAGAGCAGTAAAGGTGAGTTTTCTTAAAATTTGGATTATCTATGTAGGTCGCCATTTGCGTCAACACTAAATCTGCTTGCTGAAAATATTTCATGCAAAACAATTTTTTAATGCTCTACTAAATTATATGGGTGTTGAATTTAAGAAATTTTCACCTTGGTTACGGATGGTATCGATTTTTTTTTAACAGTCTTGATTTACACGTCTAGTGTAAATTGGTTTTTTATCCTCCCGTAAAAAAACTAAAAAACCATAATGGCACATTATTTTATTAAATTTAATTTTATTTGTCACATTTTCATAAGCCTTTTTATCTACGTATTTGACATTAAAAAAAAATAAAATCATCTCATTCAAAAATTTATTTTGGTAATCTCTTCCAATAATAGCCTGGTTGTAAAACTAGGCATTGGCCTTTCGAAAAGAGCTTTTAATCAAAAAGTTTGTTAATATGCTCTCCAAAATTGACTGTGGCTGTAGCATTTGCAGCAAGCCATCCATAAGTAATGTATGTTGACGTTCCAGCAGCCACAGTTTAGCTTAAAACTTGAGATGCCAAATTGACTTTCATTTTTTGAAAGTTTCTTGGATATAATAATATGATTTTGGGTCAACTTGGGGGCCGTAAAATCCTTTTGATCTTTTTCCTTTTTATAAAAAGATTCTAGATATGTTTTTGTCAATACATTGTTCAATAAACTTTAAAGTAAATTTAAAAAAGTTATTTCTAATAGCCTTCAAAATATTATTATTAGATATTAAAAAAATAATATATTTTTTTTTCACTTGAAAGTCTATGTGATCTGTGGTAATTTTTAAATAATAATAATATTAATCGTCTTTAGTGAAAAAAAATATATACTAAAAGCACATCAGTTTTTCAAGAAGAAAAAGGATATTCCAAAGCGATATTTAGCCACTAAGGCTACTCTTACATATTACCTTGCTTAGAATGCAAAAAGCAAACATATAACCTAATTTACTTAAAAACAAGTCTAAAAATCTTTTGCAAAACTTAAAAAATTAGATCTCATACCTATCTGATACCATTGCTTTCACATCTAATTGAACATCTGATAACTTTTCAATATAACTAAACACTAAAGTTTTAATGGCAGAAGAAAAACAACTTGTTTCAACAAACAGTTAGGCAATTGGCTATTTTCAATTTTTATATAATCCCCTTGCCATAAAAACTAAGGCTGATATTGCAACATATAGCTTTCTACTACTTCATTTGGAAAACCAACAATCTTATCTTTAAAGACATTACAGAAAAAAATGCTTTTTATTGACATTTCATCTATACATAAAATAATTTTTTTAAAATATCACTTTTATTTGCACTTTTAAATTTTATAGCCTCAAAAGGAAAATAATTCAGCCCTGCTGGAAAATTCCACTTTTCATTCAGTGCTGAGTAAATAGAGAACTAGGTCGCACAGCGTGCAATAACCCATGACGCTTGAGTCCAGGAGCCCGTAGGCTTGTCTACCAGGGGTTCCCACAACTACCATGCTATGGTACGGGTACCAATGACAGGTAGGACTGGAGGGAAAGTTTATCCTCGGTTTCGTCGCTGCGGCTCACCCCGACTTCCGTAGAGTTCACTCTGCTTGGACGACCACATCAAACATTTCACGTAAGTTAATATCGAGCTATTAAGATTTGATAATAAAGACAAAATATTAAAGTATTAAGCAATATATGATAATAATATATATCTATTAAATGAATCTTCCAAATTACTAATTAATTGTAGTAAAAATTCTTGAGCATCTTGTTGTTCTGTAAGATTAAATGGTGGTCCGACAATTTTACGAATAGCCATACAATTATCAACTTAATTGTTAAGTAACTGTTTAATAAAATTATTACCTCTCAAGTTTTCGATATTTGTAATTACAGATGTTTTAAATTCGTTTATTGTAAATAAACATTAAATTATAGAATTGGCGTAACATGAAGTATGATTTCTATTAGCCAGGGGTTTATGAGAAAACCTATTATCGATAGCTCTATTTAAATTGAAAGGTGGTCTTATCACTTATTATCAAGAATTTTAATTTTTTAACATATAAGTATTGGTTTCGATTTCGTCGTCAGAATCTGATGACAAACTAAGCATTTCAATGTCACTTATGCTATCATCAACTTGGGTAGTTGGTAAATTAACTGAATTTTAAATTTTATACTATCATTACCAGTATGTTTATATGTTAAAAATAAAGATGAAATATCATATTCATTTTAATATATATTAATAGCAATAGCTTTGTGATGACTGTAAACGGTTTCATAAATATTGGCTTTTGTGGTTTTTAAAAAAGGAAACTAACTTAGTCCTGTTTAGAACGAAGAAGAATATCGATAAGCCAGAATATATTGACATGTATAGACAACAATAACATCACAGTTCAAAGTAATACGAAATTTTTAGAAATCCAAATTGATGGTTTTCTAAACTGGTCAGATCAAATAGATTTAATTAGTAGCAAGCTGAACAGTGTAAGTTATGGTATGAGACTGACAATAAAATATGTTTCAGAGACTGCATTAAGGATATTGTATTTTGCAAACTTCGAGGCTACAGCAAGATATGTTTTTTTTTTTGGGGTTGTTATTCCAAGATACAAAATATTTTTGTTATACAAAAACTTTTATTGCAAACTATTTTTAAAATGTTATATAGGGAGAGTTGTAGAAATGTCTTTGGAGAAAAAGCTATTCTTACAATTTATGGTTTGTACATATTCGATACAATAATGTTTTTTTATAAAAATATAAATAGATTTAGGGTAGAAAGTAATCATAATTACACACACGTACAACAGAGGTAAATTACCCAATTCATCACCTATCATTGTTTGACAAAGGACCATAATATAGAGGCATTCATTTCTACAACAAGTTACCGAATAATATTAAAAATGCACCGACTTCAAAAGTGTTTAAAAGAAAAGTAAAACAATTTTTAATACAAATAGAACCCTACAGTGTGAAAGACTATACAGATATGCAATCGTAAATGTCTTTTTTTGTTGACGTGATTTCTTTTTATGTTTATGTATTTGTATACCTGAATATGATCAGAAATAAAGAGTTTTTCTATTTTATTCTATTCTATTCTAAATTACTAAATGCCCAATCAATTTGTGTTTTACCTTCAGTAGTTGAAATATCGGGTTTTAGTAAGGAATTAAACTAAAGACTTGCTAAAGTAAGTACAAGTTAATTGTTTTTAATATTGATATATATATATATATATATATATATATATATATATATATATATATATATATATATATATATATATATATATATATATAATTACTTTTGTTAAATTTGTTTCTTGGGATTGAGGTTTTTTTATTAATAAAACAATAATTTACATTTTCTGACGTTTCGCCTTACATGGAAGGCTTTTTCAAAGATCTATTTATTTATTTTAATGATATCATCAAAGGGTTTATGAGATGTAGGATGGCATAATTTTGCAAAACATGTAAAATTGTCTGTTATTATGTTGTCATCAAGTTTCAACAAAAAGTAAAATATCTGCATTTTGAAAAATGGGATTGTTATTAATAAATTTAACATGTTTTTTATACTTTGTTCATTTTGATAACCAAATATACTTTTATTTGTGTTTTCAAGTGTTTTATTGGTTTTAAGATTGTTTAATTCTGTAAAGGTAACGTCTTTTTTGACTGGTTTTTTTGACGGAAAAAATTTACCAAAAATATATAAACGGTTGAGAGTGGTAGCTCGACTGCAAGCTACATGAAGTGCACTTCGTTTTATTTTACCTTTTTCCAAATGCACTGCTACATGATTATAGGTAGCACCTTGACTCTTATGAATTGTAATTCCCTTACTTATTAAAAGAGGAAATTGGAGCCGTTTAACATAAATATTACTTACTTTTTTATCTTAATAGTTTGGGCACATTTTTCAATAAGTGTTCAAGTGTCTGCAATAATATGAGCTTTAACATATTTTGCATATTTTGTACGTGCATTTTGATTTTATATCAGAAAATTCCATCCAGACTGGGAGTGCTTTCCTCTTTATCATAGTCAATTTTTCTCAGTATACCGTTAGCTCCATTAACAATGCCATCCTGAGTGTCAATATTATTCGTTTTTTTAAAGAACTTGCATATTTTAGAAATGATAGTCTCAATTTTTCACTACATTCTCCTTTAATAATATCCTTATCTTGTCTAATTGTTCTTTTGGTATTATATTCTTTCAATTTTGTCTCATTAAAATAATCCACTTCATTATTATTTGTAAACAGATGTATAGTGATTTCAGGTAAATTATCTGTTTTATTTTCACGCGATTTTAATAATGATATATCCCTGGATGACATATTACCACTTGCCCTATTATTTAGAGCTATTGCAAACTTTTTGTCATCTCTTTGTCTCATTATTTCAGTACGTTCAAAAAATTTAAATTTATCCCATAAATAGTTACCATAAATATCCTGATAGGGGTTATGATATGGTGAACTAAATATCCACTTATCACCTACTGGGAAAAGTTTTCGCAAATCCCCGAACAAAATTATGGATTTTCCTCCAAAAATTGTATTGGATTTAAAAATTTGTTGCAGTCTTTGATTCACATAATTAAACATTTTTGCACCTACCGTAGAATATTCATCAATAATTATTAGTTTTAAATCTAAAAGACTGGAATATACTATATTTACGGTACTATGACTTAAAGGACTAGTTCTTAATTATATTGATTAACAGGCAAATTAAAAGCAGAATGGAGTGTTACGCTTCCTATAATAAAAGCAGTTTTACCTGTTGGTGCAGTTAATAATATTTTAACACTTTCTGGGTTATTTCCAGCAATGGAATTAAAGTGACGTAATAGAGACTGATAAATAACAGAAATAAGCCTACTTTTTTCTACTCCTGCTCCACCCCTACAATATTATAAAGAGTGTTGCCCTGTTTTATATTATTTAAAATATGATTTAAATATTCATTTTGTTTGGAATTTAAAGAAGAAATGTGCTCTTTGTAAATTTTATAAGGAATTTGGTACGGAGTAGGAAATGTTTGTTTTTCTACAGTATTAAAATCAGGCTATAAACTATCGTTAAATGGATTAAAATCTGGTTCGTCTAAACCATAAGGTAAATATTCATCGTCTAAATTTACGTCATCTATCATAGTAAAAACTCATTCTCGTAATTCGACTTCTTCTAATGCCAAATCTAACATGTCGGCCTCAAAGACATTAAATTTATCTCTATTTTGTTTTATTATATTATAATATGCAACATATAGTATTTGATGATCAATAATTTCCAAGTCCTTAAACTTATTACGCCAAGGATAGTATAACATTAATTGTTCGCGATAGAAATCGGTTGGATTTTGTTGCAAATTATGGCGTCTAAAGGAAATAATATTTGCATAATTTTTTTAAACAAAAAGCCGCTATTATTTTGTAAAATTATTTGGTTGCTAGTATTTACTCTGTTATTATTTGTTCGAAATACATAATATGCAGCAAATTCTGCCAAACAAAGACCAGGGCCCTGTAACACAACCACTATAAGTTATACAATTGTAAAAATATTTTCTAAACTTGTAATTTTTCTGTAACAGAACAATCTTGTAATTACCTGTGCGGCTCTAGTAATTACGGAAGATTTTTGACATATCGCTCATCCGGAAGAAAAGTGTCACAACTCAAAAAACAACTTTTTTCAGGAGAGGCAAAAAGGATTTTTAGATCATAATTTAACTGTAAGTTTTAAACGGTAACTGCTAAAATTTGTAAATTAAAAACAAAGAATATAAATAGGTAAATGTTTCTAATTGTAAAAAAGTAAAACCAAAAAAATATGATATCTGATTTAAGAAAAAAAAGATCAACATTTTGTGTTGTGTCACTTTTCTTTTAAAATATTGGTCATTTCTTTTTAATCAATAAAAGTGTGAACTTGAGAAATGAAATTTTATTTACAAAAATATAAAAATTATCTTGTTAGTATTCCAAAAAAATTGTTATTATTTAACATATAAAAAAATAAAATTTTTAAAAGAACGAAAATACTACTTATATCTAACGGTAAAAAGTAATTCTACAAAGACTCATAAAATGGCAAATAGTACTTACTTGGGGATACAATTTTTATTAAATAATGACATCAGCCCTTTCTTCTTTTTTTTCTGATATCCCTACTTTTTTTTTTGTAAGCGTTTTTCAATTTTGGGTTAATGTTTTTTTTCTTTCATTCATTATCAACACACTATCAAAATGTTCTTGCTGATAAGAGGTTTTATAAAACAATGTTCCAGGAAATTCTTTTGTGATTTTAAATACTTTTATATCAGAAATTTTAACGAGTTCGCCATTAGTATTCTTAGAAAAAGAGTTTAAACCCAGATCAGCTGCTAATTGCTTTAGGTCAAAAATGTCTTCATGACAAATTTCATCAACTTTGTATGGTTCTCCAGATTTTTTAGCACTGCGCACAAGGGTCACATACTGATCAGGGATATATACCGGTCCTGACCTCTTTGATCTTTTAACTTGGCGTTCAATAACAGAATGAGCACTATCTCCCTCATTCTGACTGTGCCCTGTAATCAAAAACTTATGCGTTATGCTCTGCAGTTCATCGATATTTAAAATGGCGTATACGTATGCAGCTATCATAAAACGGTTTTTTTGTTGGCCCGCGCAGTTATCAGAAAAAAATATAATATTTCTATTTTTCCCTTTTTCCAAACTATTGAGGTATTTTAGTATACACGAACCTATCTCATTTACTCCTCTAAGAGCCTCCCCTTCATGCCACATGTAACACTGAACATTTTTAGTTTGAATATTGCAGACAGTTAAATTATAAACATTTACTTTAGAAACATAGTAGAAGGACGAGGCATCTCCAGATGGGCATGGTAAAACCGCCTGAAGATCATAGACTGCAACTGTGTTGTTAGAACTTTTATCATTTTCCTTTTCTTTCCGAGATAAATCTGTTTCTACACGATGCACGTCATACTTGGTCTGTAGACCCTTTTTCTCCTCTTCCGAAGCGTTATTATAACCAACACATAATTCGCACTGGTCTTTCTTTGGGACAAAGAAAGACAGATTAAATTCTTCATTAAAAATACGAGTGTACATCATGTAGTTTCCAAACGGTTGGTTTTTCTCTTCACAAGTTTTCTTGTAATCCCTATGTAGTTCTGCAATTGTTTTACCTCCTTCTATGTATTGTTTTTCAGTCTTTGCACGGCAATAGTGGCTTTCCACTCTGGGGATTAATTTAATGTGTTCTCTGATATCATTTTTTATTTTTTCGTCGACTTTAACATGATGTCCGTGTTTTCCTCTTAAATCAGGTGATAACATACCTCCTGTAAACCGGTCTCTTTTTTGAAGAACAGTTCTTAGTGGTCTGTCTGTAATGGAAAGAGTAGATTTAAGAAAAATTTTACATACACGAATCCTTTGCCCTTTTACTTCAAAGAAAAATGCATTATTGGGACGCCTATGACTATTCTCTCGAACGTATCTGTACTTAGGATGTACCATCGCGTTCAAAAAAACTCAGACACTCAAAATATTATATGCTACTAGCTCCCTGACTATTATATTTTTTTTTGACTGACAACGTAATACCTGTTAAGTTTGGATAGTTTTATTATTGGGATATAGACAATTCAGGTAATTTATACCAGCTAGGTTTATTTATTACAGAATTAAATTACTTAATTATACAAGTGTAGGAAATCAAGCAAAACAAGCTTGTGTGTGTTTTTTTAAACGCGATCCATCGCTTTCAAAAAATACACAAACGCAAAAAATTAAATAAGGTTTTTTATTTAAATTAAATAAATCAAATAATTATTACATTATTTAAACAACAACAGGTTATACTCTTAAAAATAGAAACTATATTAATATTTTGTAATAGAGCCATTATTTTCTAATACACTCCGCAAACGTCGGGGCATACTAAACACTAGATTTTGTGTAAGCTGGTTATCAATATGATCCCAAGCTTGCATAATTTTTTGCTGGAGCTCTTCTTGATTTCTTGGTCGAAAATCATGTTGGTGAATTATTTTTAACATAAGCCCCCACACATTTTCGATCGGGTTGAGATCAGGGCTCTTTGGAGGGAACGGCAGCACATTAATATTATTTTCGTCAAGGAATGCATTAATAATTCGGGCCTGATGGACTGGCGAGTTGTCATGCTGAAAAGTAAAATCATCCCCATATACAGCTTCCACCGATGGTAGCATAACTTGCTCTAATATATCCCTATAAACGGGCGCAGTAAAACGTCCTGGAATAACTCTTAAAACATCTGGTCCTCTGGCACTAATCCATGCCCAAACATTAACCGAAAACCTACCGCTTCTTGCAACCTTTCTAGTATATTGACTATTATATCTCGTTCCAGTGGGTCTATATACTCTAATTTTTCCATTATGACACGACTGGAAAGTTTTCTCATCAGAAAAAATAACTTTTGGCCACAGATTATCTGCATTTAGAAACTCCCTGGCAAACCGCATTCGTCTAATTTTATTTTCTTCCGTCAAAAAATTTTATTTGCTGCGGACCTATTCCTTATAATTTGGGAATTCCGAATTCTCCTTCTAGCGGTTTGAATGGATGCCGGAAAGTTAGCGACTTCTTTGGCTTGGAGAGCGGTGTGAAATGGATTGGCCTGTAAATATTGTATTAAACCGGCATCTTGCTCCGCATTTGAGCTTTTTTCCGGCCTGAGCCTGGGTTTCTTCTCATATCGCCAAAATTATTGATTTTTTTCTTTGCAAGTAGAACGGTGTTCTTGTCTACGCCAATCTCATTGGCTATATTCCTTATTGCAACTCCTTCAATAACTCTTGTATGTAGTATTACTTTTTGTTGCTGGTTTAGACGAGGAATAATATCAGCAGATGCCAAAACTGAATATTTTTTTGACTGACAACCTATACTGACAACTAAGTACCTATTAATTTTTGATAGTTTCATTATTATTATAATATAGAAAAATCAGGTAATTCATAAAAGTCCGGGAGATCAAACCAAATAAGCTTGTCTGAGTTTTTTTGAACGCGATGGTACAGCAGTCATACAAGTCGATAAAAATTGTCTTTGCTTTTCTAAGTTACCCAGTCCCCAATAATCATTGAAAATTTGTTGACGATCTTCTTCAGAAAAATTTTGGAAACATTTTAATTTGCATTTATCTGTACATGGCGGTAACAACTTTTTAGCTGCAAATACTTTTTTTTAGAAGAGGAAGATACATAGGATTCTCCTGAATTACGGAGGCGTTTCGCTTTATTTTTCAGCCACTTTTCTGTATTGCGCTTTCTTTTTTTCGCCTTTTGTTTTATTTCAGGTTCCTGTGCAACTTTTCTTAGTTTCGTTTTATTATTTGTTTTAGCCATATTATTGATATTATTTTCTATTTCCGAATCTTCGTCAGTTGAAGGTGAGGATTCACTCATATTATAATTAGGGTCTGCACAACTATCGTCACTGCTATAAGGATCTGAATAAATCCTATTTTTATCTTCTTCATCTATTTGGTCAATGTCAGTTCGTTGCATAACAGCAAGCACGTTATGTTTAGACGTATTTTCTAAAACAAACAAATGAGTAAAGTGCACATTGACCTAAAAGAATTTATAGATACTACCTTTCTCAAATTTTACCAAGCTATCAGTAATATTAGTAGAGTGGGATCCAGACACTACATCTGTAACCTGACTTTCATGCAAATCTGCATTGTCTCCTCTATTATTCATATTACATTCTTGTCTATTTAGATCTAAAAATAAAAATTGATATATTTAAATGGTAACTATATTGATTAACTCAAACAAAAAACACAAATTTGAATTAAACAAAATTAAATTAATTCTTATTTAATTAGTTAAATACTTACCCCTAAATGTTTCCAGTACAATAATAGGGTCTTCTATTTCATAATCTATGACATTATTAATTTTGCTACTACAAATAACATTAGTATCTCCCTCTGCCTCGTTGCTTATAATTTTCCATTCTTCAGTGTTTATATCATCTGCTTTGCATTTCTTGGCCATTTTAACAAGTAGGTTAGTTCTTGCGTGGTAAGACATCTAAAAAAGTAAAGTAAAATTAAAACGTTTATTTATGTACAAAAAAAATAAATGCAAATATGCGAGAAGATTCATTACGTTACTAAATATTTTAACAGTGATGAGAATTACTAACATCTATTTTTTCGAGAAAAGTGTCACATTTCGAAAAAATACAAAAACCTACGATTTATTTTGTCAAACACTTTACGAATAATGACATAACTCAAAATATTACTATCATTTTTTAAAAATGTAATAAGAAATGTACTTACCTTTTCAAGAAAAACGACACAAATCTAAATATGTCACTTTTCTGTCGAAACGCCGAAAAATACTTAGGACACTTCTCGAAATATAACGTTTTTCATGATAAACAACGACACGTTCACTTCGAATGTCGGAGCAGAACTGAAAAGTGTCATTGTTCCAGAATAAAAATATTTATTTTACCGCTAAAAGAATAATGACACTACCGCCATCTTACAAATTTCGAAGCAAACATCTATGTGACACTTTTCCTGTTAAAAGTATACACTTTTTGGAGTCAATTTAACAAGATAACTGAAATTATGCATTTTTTGAGTTGTGTCACTTTTCTTCCGGATGAGCGATATGTAGACGTATTCTGTAACACAACTGCAGCACTTGTATATTTGTGTTAAAGTATTTTCCACAATTGTAAATAATGTTCTACCCATTTATATCACTGGGTAAATTCGGTAAACGCAGTATTTTAATATCAACTTTCTCACTGTGAACATTAGTTTTCGTTCTCGGTATGTGGTCAAGTGACTCGGAAAGTGACAATGAAGGTGTCCCCTCCAGGGAATACCGATTCAACATAAGAACAGACTTTAATTTTCTTACCGATGGCGAGTTCAAGGAAAGGTTCCGTCTTAGCAGACAGCAATGTCAAAGTCTTGTTCGGGATATTGGAGCCGCGCTAAATAATAACACAATTCGGTGGTATGGATTGATTCCACAGCAGAAGATATTAATTGCTCTACATTGGCTAGGAAATGGAGGTCAGTATCATGGCGTTTGCGATATGCATGGAGTTTCAAAAATGACTGTGTGCCGATGCGTACATGACACTGTTAATGCTGTAAATGATATAAAATTTGACGAAATCGTGTCATGGCCACATAATACAATGGATATTATTCAAAGATTTCATGGCATCGCCGGTTTTCCCGAAGTATGTGGTGCTGTTGATGGAACGCTGATAAATATAGATGCCCCGACTATTGACGAGCCAGCCTTTGTAGATCGCCATGGTAAACATTCAATTAATTGCATGGCTGTTTGTGGTCCTAACCTAAAATTTTATTATGTTAGTGCTAACTGGCCCGGTAGCGTTCATGACGCAAGAATACTTCGTAACAGTAGTTTATTTCGAAGAATGGAAAATGGTTGGAGACCCCATCCTAATTCTGTGATTCTGGGAGACTCAGCTTATCCGCTAAAACAATGGCTAATTCCACCAACATATGAAAATCCACTAAATCAAGCTCAACAGGATTTCAACAGAGCTCATAAACGAACAAGAAGAGTAATAGAAAATGCGTTTGGAATTTTAAAAGAAAAATTTCCTTGTTTGAACCACCTACGCGTGAACCCTCTTTTTGCTGCAAATATTTTTAAATGCTGTGCCACTTTATGCAACATTTCAAAAGGTGATGTGGACGCGGATGATTTCATGGTAGACGATGGTGAAGAAGTATCAGACAATTAAGAAAATTATGAACATCTCGATGACAATCCCCTGTTGGAGCACAAGCTAGATTAGGCGAACTCATTAATTATTTCAACAGAAACAACATACTCTAGTAGTAAAATATGTATATAGAGTGCTCTAAAATCTATTAAAAACGTGTTCTTTTCTATATTAAACTTCAAAAATGTACATATCCACAAAATAAACACGAAAATATTTATTTACTTTAATAACAATTTTTCTTAACAAAGGATTTAAACTGTAACTAAACTATACTAGATAAATTATTATAATGATAAATAGGTCTTGCCGTTTTCTGATTGGAAGTTATTTTGGAACTCCGAGGTAAATTCAGAAAACGGCAACCCGAAGTCCTTTTCTAATTTTAATATTTCCAGCTTGGTTTTATAGTTTTGTAATTTTATATGTTCAATTTGTAGTTTCAGATTTTCATTTTTATCGTCACTTTCACCCGTGCTTTCGACAACTTTTCTCTTTCCTACAATTGAAAAGTGGAAATTAGAAAATGGATGGATTGGAAATGGATTTGTTATAAAATTTTGCATTTTTCTGTACTTTTTATTTCAAAAGACACATAAAACCCATATACTAGTCTACGAGTTGATAAATGACGAATGACTTACTGGCTTTCCTTGAAGTAGATGGTCCACATTCATGTCCGCTTGGGTGGATAGTCTCATTTGGTACAGGCGTTTCTGTTGACGGAGTCTGGGCTACATCGAACGACTCAGAGACTCCAAGTCCACAAATAATTGGAGATTCCTTTCCAACAATATCCAAAATCATCTTATCTATCTCCGTTAAGATGCCTTTCCCACCAGTTCCTTTTTTCGCGTTGTCTATTTTAAGCTAAAATACGAAATAGTATATTATGTGTATATACAGGGTGATTCAAATTGGGCACTTTTTGGGGGTTTGAGGTATTTCCCGGAAAAATAGAAAAAACTGACCCCCACTTACGAGGCTAAAATTTCGAGAATAAATGAATAGCGAAAACCAGATTTGGTTATCTTAAACCGTTTCGGAGTTACAGGGTGTTTTTCAAAAGTCTGCATTTTGGGACCCCCTCGTAACTTCTTTATTTGTAAAAATTTTGATATAGTCGTAATGACCTTTTCGATAGATATGTTTACGAGGATTCTTTTAGTCTTTTTACTTTTTCTCTGTGACTTTTAGTTTTTGAGATATAACACAAAATATTTGTTTTCTTATGGGACACCCCAGTTTTTCCCAAAAATTATATTATTTTGGCCGAATACTTAAATTTGTCACCAATTTTCAAAATCTATATAAATTTCTCTTTAAAATGATGTGCCACAGTCACATATATATAAGCAATATATAAACACTGTATACCGCTCTCAAATCATAAAATGACCCCAGCAAGAGTAACTCTTAAGCGGCGTTTAGACGATCAATAATACTGTCAATAATTATTGATGTTAAGTATTGAAGAACTACATCAATATTTTCGCGGCGTTTAGATGGTCAATATATTTTTAAAGTATTTTTGTCAGTACATAAAAGAAAGCCGAACTTCATCGTTTTACTGAATTATGGATAAAGCATGTTTAGCAATTGTATTAGCATTTACAGTCGGGAAAAAAAGACAAGGAAAAGGCGTATGTGGATGAAAGATTGGTTAACAAAGAGACACAGTTACAGTCATGTGAATCTAATAGACGAAATTAAAATTAAATACGCAAACGACTATCATAATTATTTTAGAATGTCCGACAACTTATTTAATAAATTACTGGAAATGGTTGAACCGTATATTAAAAAACAAGACACCCTAATGAGACAATCTATTTCTGCACATGAAAGACTAGCAGTAACCCTGAGATATTTAGCAACCGGACGGAGCTATCAGGATTTAAAGTTTTCAGTTGTAATTTCACCCTCATCCATAAGTGAAATTATATTGGAAACATGCAAAGCGCTTATTTTTGTTTTACGAACTTATATTAAGGTAAGTGAAAAAATTATCAATATGAAATTCTTTATTATACGTATATGAACATATTAAAGTAATAGTAATTAGTAACTAATAATTACTATATTTTTTGAAATCACTCAAAAGTAGCAAAATAGTTAGTTAGCTGGTTGGCTGGATGTGTTGACGTGTCATTAGAGGTTGTTTCAATATAGGAGGGTGAAGGAGTTGGAGTGGGTGTATAATGATATACTGGAGTGGCTGCAGGTGTATGTAAAGGTGTTTCATTAATTTTGACAGAATATTTATGTAATTGTCCCATCTCAGCTTCCAGAAGAATATCATTAACGGCCTTCTCAGCAAACATTCTCTGGTCGGACGTTAACCTACTAATTTTCTCAGCCCAGACCTTTGCAAGGTTCAAATCTCGATCCCCAAGCCGATCTCCTTTTGTTAGATAATCGCAAGCTAAAGATAAAAGGTCATTTTGTTTCTTCGCAAGGTCATCTGACTTGCGTTTTTTCCTCTTTCGCGGTGTACTGATTGTTCTGGAGGTGAGAAGATAGATTGTGATCTGATTGATGACTGACTGGATGTTGATGGTGTAGCTTCAGTCTAAAACAGAATATTTTTTTACAGGTACCCAGTACTACCCACGAATGGAAAATTATTGCCAGTCAATTTGAAGAACACTGTAATTTTCCAACATGTCTTGGTGCACTTGATGGAAAGCATATTGCTATAAAAAAGCCCGATAACTCAGCGTCACTATACTACAATTATAAAGGTTATCACAGCATTGTCTTAATGGCTTTAGTAAATGCAAATAGAGAATTCATAATGGTAGATGTAGGAGCAAATGGTAGGGTTTCAGACGGAGGTGTGCTTTTCTATACACAGTTTTGGAACTTATTTCAAAATAATAAATTAAATATTCCTCCTCCAACTGAACTACGAAATTCACGAGAACTTTTTCCATATGTCTTTGTTGCTGATGAAGCATTTGCCTTGCATCCTAATTTAATGAAACCGTTTTCCCAAAAAAACTGTACCAAAGAGCAAGAAGTATTTAATTATCGATTGTCAGCTGCGCGTTGTGTAGTTGAAAATGCTTTTGGGATTCTAGCTACTCGATTTGGCGTTTTTCAAAAGCCCATCGGACTAGCACCAGAAAAAGCATCAACAGTAACATTAGCCTGTTGCTATTTGCATAATTTTTTAACGCGTCATTCGGCTACATCTTACACATCTTTTGGACAAGAAAAAGAAAAAGTTCACTTACTTCAAGACTTGAGAAGTAATTCTACACGAAATTCGCAATTGGATGCCAAAACAGTGCGGGATTTATATTGTACGTATTTTAACAGTGTTCAATAAAACAAAGAGTACCGATAAATATTATTACCAATCGACATGTTACATTTATAATAAATTAAGTTAATTAAATGCATTAAAACACTAACCTGTGTAGTAGTTTGTATATCCTCTTCAACAACAGAAGATTGACTTGCTTGGGGTTTTTCATATTTGTCGAGAAAACTGAGTGCATGAAAAACCCAGGACGTGGGTACATATATCTCATCAGCTCCCGCCCCACTTCGTTTGGAATCTTCAATTTTCTTCAATTCCTTTCTGTAATTTGACCGAAGGGTATTAATTTTTTTCTTACATCCTCAATCGTGGCGTCACTCTTAATTTCTTTAAATATTGTTACTAATTTTTCCAAAGCTCTGAACCTCATGTTTTTTTCATATACGAAGGATCACTACTATTCCACAGCTCCGGTGAACATTCCAACTGCTCTATAAATCTTTTTAAAGTATCCTTGCCAACGTCTTTGCTATTGGTAGCTGGAAGACTTTCGCTGTGCAGTTCATTGTCTAATTCCATTTCTTATTTTTGCACTACTAAACACCCAAATTAATATTCTCTGTGTTTTCACTAAGGTGTAATGGCTAAATACTGAAGGAATCAAATATATTTTTGTTTAGACCTTCAATATTACTGACAGTATCCTCGGTATTGATAGAATTTTTGGTCATTCCTCAATACAAGGCGTCAGTACTTCAATACGTCGTTCACATGGTCAATAATAATGTCAGTATTTTATAATATTGACAGTATTATTGATCGTCTAAACGCCGCTTTAACGCGTGGTCGAGTTTGCGCAATATCAAAAATCCTTGGCTGACGTAATGCTTGTCGGCCATATTTCAGCAGAACCGGCGTTAGCGTTATTTCTGTCCTGTGTGTTCGGTGTTCTCTTTGAATTATTTTAGTGCCATAACGCGTTTTGATAACTTTTTCTTGTTTTGTGGAGTGTGTGATAAATTTAACCTTCGATTTAACCTTATTGACAATTTAGTTTTTGTAAAAATACTAAAAATGTCTGTAAACAATAGGGGTTGTATGGTGCTGTTTTGCAAAAGCCGTGGTGTAATACCAGGCATTTCGTATTTCACGTAAGTAAAATATGTTTTATCTATTTATAAATATATTTTATTAAATATTTATTGAGTTACCACTAGTAAAACATTTGTGTGTAACCCACATACATATATAGTTTAACCCAAAAGTAGTTAAAAGTTTCGACTTGTTAAAAAGAATAATAATATCAAAAACATACTTTATTGTTATATTTGTTTGTAAAGTTTAAGGGCCTTTAGAATAAAATTGAATCGAGAAAGCTTTATTAAGTGAAAAATACAAAATTCTTATTGGTAATGCGGTTGGGTGCACCTGAATTTTAAAAATAAACCATTAAAAACAGCAACATAAATTTAGCTTAAAAACAATGATATAAGTATTTATAATATGTTATCACAGATGATGAATATAGGCTACTAAACGCTACCAAAAAAAAATTATCTGTAAACATGCAAAGTAAGAAAAACCTTAATAGGAGCATGTTTTGTGTAGACATTAGGTACCTAGATCATAAACTTTTGGTTTAATATTCTCTTTATGTATACCTACTTTGGCCACTATAAATTGATAACGAATACCTCGTAAGTATTTTCAGTTACTGTAGTTTTAAACCAATAAAATAAAGTTTTTATTGTAACTAAGGTTACTGACTGTTTGAACCATGAAATACATTTTGTTTTCAGGTGTTCTACTTAATTTATAGTTAACAGAGTAATATTTTAAAGAGGGTCATTACATAGTCTGCCTAATGTATATTATTTATCTTTTAGTTTAACACCTGCAATGCGTGACACGTGGTTAAGGGCTTTAAGGGCCCCCACAGACATGCAGGTGTAACTCACGGTCTACCGTGGGTATACCCACGGTCTGCCCACGGTAGACCTGTACAGTTTTTTATTCAGGTAGACCTGAGCGTGTGTGGGCAAAATTGTGCAGTTTTTTAACCTGTTCAGGCGACCTGAGAAAAATCAAAAATATCCTATTTGTACCGGCCACAGACACGCAGGTCGACCGTAGAAGTCGTAAAGTTTTTTTAACCTGTTTATTTTAAAAGGCGACCGAAGCCGGCATCCTTTGTAAACTCGAGGGTGAACTGGTTTATTTGTAATTGAAAAAATACATAGTAATTGATTATGGCAACAGAATTTTTTAAACAATGCAAAACATTTTTGGGTTGTTTTTTTTTAAATTTTTTAAAAGAATAAACTATAGGTAAACTCCATTTAATAACTTAATGATTATAAATATAATTTAAATGTATAAAAATACTAAAATAAAATAAATAATATACAAGGTGTTCTATTAAACAAAAGCTTGTGTGTATGACTATGGTTACCATAATTTCTTTAGTCAAATTAAAATGAGACAAATAACTTTGTTTTCTCATTAATGCATTTATTGATATTTCGACTGCTTGCTACATTTTCAAACCGAAAATTTAGCAAAGCTTCAGGACTGAAGTCAAAATGTCAATGAATACACTGCTAGAAAATATAGCTATTTGTTTCTTTTTAATTTGAAATGTACTATCAGAAAGTAACGGACAACTTAATTCAGTAACTCTTTAATCAATATCGAAACACCTTTATTTCTGATATGTTAAGCGGGAGGGGGACCACTATTTTAAACCTAAATGTTTTCCTAAAAAAATAGTTTATAAAAACAAAACGTAAACATAATTAATATGCACAATGTGTCACCTTAATTCTTTAGACTGTCTTCTTACCACGCATTGGCAAAAATGGACGGAGGTAAACGGGGCGCGAAAATATCTCTTTTACCTGCACGCCTGTAAGGTTACGTTTATATCATAGGTAAATGGGGCGCCAGCCCTTCCCGAGAGGGGGTGTGGGTCAGGGCAGGTAAGAATTCCTATAATTGACACTAATAATTTGTATACCACTTAGTCAGTTCAGTTCTCATTGTAATAGTGAATTGATGTGCGAAAAGATTTCCACTCAAGATATTAATAGTGAGAAAATGTCGGTATCAGTAATTGAAAGTGTGAGTGGAAAAGATTTAATAGCCTACAAAAATTTTACATTTTCAAAAGACAGTAAACAAAAGAATGTAAATATTTTTTGATGCAATAAATGTTTCGTAATTAATAAAATTTTTAAAAATAGACCAACATTTTATTTCGATACCTTTACTTCCACCGACGGCAAAAATTACCCATAGAAGTGGAGCTCCGTGACATGTAAACGTTTTATATATTTATTATTATATTAGTACCTGGAATTTTTACAATGGGCCGTTATCAAAACCAGTGTACTAGCAGCGCAAAAGGGCGCCGACAGGAGGGTGAATCACATTTTGGACTCTACGTGGACTTGATAACTTTTATGATTTTTATTAGTTGATTTCAACGAAATTTCATGTTATTGCCATAAACGACAACCTTTAGTTGTTGTTTAGTCTCTGTGTGGGGTGGTTGTCATTTTTCACAGCACACAGTCAACGCAAGTTAAAAGAATGTCTGGTCTGAACCAAAAAAAATCGTTGAAGAATTTATTGAAATGTATAAATCTTATCCATGTCTATGGCAAATCAAAAACAAGGATTACCATGACCGAAATAAACGGGAAGCTGCTTATCAAGAACTTGTTAAAAAATTAAAGGAAATTGATCCAGATGCAAACAAAGAATCGGTGATCAAAAAAATTAATAGTCTGAGGTCAAACATGAGGAAGGAAAAAAGAAATACGAACTGTCTTTAAAGTCTGGAGCATCTTCGGATGATATATATCACATCAAATTGTGGTACTACGATTTACTTTATTTTTTAAACGATCAAAGTACTCCTCGAGAATCGTCATCCAACTTGGATAGTGATGAGGAAAATAGTTCTGAGGTAAGTAAAACTTTTGTACATAGTTTATTTATTTTTATTTAGTTAATAAAATACATAAATGCCTATACATGTTGTCCCACGAGGAACGGCTGCGATCGATTTTTTTAAAAAGTAGACTTTGGAAATTCTAAAATTTTGGTGGCATTATAAAGTTAGTGGGGCACATACAAATAAAACTTTTTAATATTTCTTACACTTCCAGTTATACCGGAAGTTAATGTCAGGTTCCTTATTTTAAATACTCCCTATATAATATTTATATTTTAAATTCTGCCTAAAATTACAATAAAAATATATTATGTATAATCTCCTATACTTAAGTCTTACCGTTTTTCACTTATTTTACATTTTATGACAAAAACCTTAAATTCAAGGCAATTTTTTCAAGTGAAAACCCCAGCGTAATATAAGGCGTATATACAGAATGCCCACGGATGGGGTAAATGGACCAAAAATTTCATTTTATGAAAAAACTCATTCTTTACTAAAATTTTTGATACTTGCATTTACAAAGAGAAAAATGTTAATTTTGTATACAGGGTTCGCAAAAACTTAAAAAACGGGATTTTTTCCGAGAGTAAACTACCGTTATTTTTAATTTTTAAGCAAAATACCATTTAGAAAATTTATTTAAAATAGCATTTTTAATGCCTTTATTAATGTTACAGAGGTATCAAAAAGTTTTATGGATTTAATTTCGAAGTTATCAAAAATTAATTATTTAAAATACAATTTTTTAGCTGTTTTAATATTAAGTTCCATAAAATTTTGTATTATTGTTTTTAGCGATTACTAACATTGTTTTAAATAATTTTTTCTAGAATATTTTGCTTAAAAATGACAAATAAAGGTAGTATACTCTTAGAGAAAAATCATGTTCTTAAGTTTTTGCTAACCCTCTATACAAAATCAACATTTTCTCTTCATGAATCTTATTTTTTTACAAGCATAATTTTTTTTTATGAAGAATGACTTGTTTTTCGAAAAATAAAATTTTGGGTCCATTTGTCCACTTGTTAACCCCATCCATGGACAGTCTGTATAATGGCTTGCAAACGTCATTTTTGACATGAAAATTAAAATCAGTAGAAAACGGTGGTACTTTACTATAGGACATTCTACATAAAATATGTTTACAATTTAATGCAAAATCTAAAAAATTCATATTGTATAGGGTGTTCCATTTAAAATAAGAATGTTGACACATTAACTTCCGGTTAAACCGGAAGTGCTGTAACTGTAAAAATGTTTTGGTTGTATGCCCTTCACTGACTTTATTATGTTACCAAATTTTTAATATTTTCTAAAGCCTACTTTTTTGAGCAATCGTTCGCAGCAGTTCCTCCCATTTATTGAAATTACATCTATAATAATAAATTAACAACAAAAATCAATGTTGGTCACTAGTACTAACATGTTAAATAACCCAACAACATAATTATTTTTTTATCTTGAATAATTCTGCGTTTTCTTTAAACTAAAATACCACCCTTTAAAACTGGTGAAAATGTTAAGGTATATTTTTCATTTTACAATAAAACATAAATATTAAGAAAAGTTTGAACTGTGTTATATTATAAAATATTACCCACGTTACATAAATATATTCAGGGTGTCCCAACTATATTTATACACAAAATATATTTGCCCCTGAACAAGATATAAAATAAACTTATTATAGTAAACTTAATATAGGTGTCTTAAAAACCGCATTTTATTGTCAAGTAAGTTTTTTAAAATGATTCATCCTGTATATTTTAACAAATGTTTGACTCTATTAAATTCTACATCAGAAATATGCATTGTGGACGTAAATAGTACCCCTCCCCTGCAAACTTTTACATCCTAAATTTTTTTCTTTATAAAATTTGGGTATGACTAATGGGAAGATATAAACTACTTTTTGACGTAAAATTGATAGTTACAACAATTAAGATGGCGGATAGGCGCCTACTACGGAAAAAAGTTAAATGGAAAGGGGGTCTTGTATCACATAATTTTAAAGCTTCTGGCGAGTACTTAATAACGCCATTTTGTAATGGGTAAATATATTCACTTTATATTCTAGGTTTATAAAGTTTCCGTCAGGAACTTTAAAATGATGTACCACAAGTACTCCCTTTCCCTTTAATATTTTTTTCGTAGATGGCGCCCATCCGCCATCTTGCTTGTTGCAACTATTATATTTACGTCAAAAAGTAGTTTATATTCTCCCAATGGTCGTACCCAAATTTCATAAAGAAAAATTAGAAGTACAAAAGTTAGCAGGGGGAGCTAGTATTTCCACACTGTACAACACACTATACGTCAATTATTGTTGGTCTTTGAAAAATCAAAGTATGTTGATATATTCATTAACAATTATTTAAAGATAAAGAAAGAAACTAATAATTTGGTTCAAACTATTTTAAAATAATTCTGTTAGTGTCAGAGTGACAATTAATATGGCAAAAGCTAATTAGAGAATTATTGCAAGTTGCCTTATTAAGCTCGGAAATGATCAATACCCGCCTTATTTAAATAGTGCTTGTAGCCATAATGTAGAGGTATCCTACTTTGCATCTGCGCAAGCTCAGATGTCAAAATAAGGCCGGTATTATTAGTGCCTGGCCTTATTTCACTGTGCAATAATTATCTATTATTTACCTAGGGAATACTAGGTTAGCTATTTACGGTCGTATTCACCAAGCTTTCACTGACTTTATCAGACTGATAGCAGCTAATGCCAATGCTTTTTGGCATTGGCATTGACATTAGCTGGTATCAGTCTGATAAGGTTAGTAACAGCTTTGCGAATACGACCGTTACTTTATTTTGGATATATTTTTATTTATTTAACCCAAAAACCAGCCATAATTGACGTATTTCTTATTTTTAGGCCAAGTAAGTTAACATGTGTCTAAAGTAAATCAAGTTGCTAACGTACTTTTGCCATACAAGAGAATTAATTACATGTTACCATATTAATTTTGACTCTGACACTAACAGAATTATTTTAAAATAGTTAGAACCAAATTTTTTTCTTCACTTTTAATCGTTAATGAGTATATCAACATGTTGTAGATATCTCAAAAACCAGCAAAAATTGACGTATAGCGCGTATACACAGTTAAAATTTGTTAAAATATACAAGGTGTTCCATTTAGAAAAGCTTACTTAACAATGAGAAATCCGTTTTCAAAAACCTAAAACCTTGTATATTAACTGATATTGTTATTAAACAAGGTTTATTTAGACAAGCATTTTTTATTTTAAGTTTAAGTTTATATCTTGTACAGGCGCAAAGAATTTCGTTGGGACACTCTGTATATTTAGTGTTTATAATAAATTCTAAAGTATTTTAAAAAATATAGTTAATAAATATTTGAGAAAAAAATATACGGGGTGTTTCCCAATCATGTGAAAAAAAAATTAAAGGCTTAGTACTAAACTTACTTTATGGGGAAAAGTTTATACAGTGACCGCCAGATATGTTGATCCATATGGAAAACTTGTGATTTCTTAAAAAAAATTGTTCCTAATAAAAATATTTGCATACAGCAAAACTTAAAAAACACCTATCAAAATTTAAATAAACCATTGCGTATACGAGGTAGGTGCAAATTAACGAATATGACACAAGAGAAAACACCTTTATTTTTGAACTTAGAAAAATAATATTTAGAAAACTTGTTTAGAATTTAAAGGTATGTTATATTTAAAAGGCAGAGCCTCTTATTTAAAAAATGGATAAATAACCTATTTTTCCAAGTTACCATGTATATAGATTAGATCGAACTAAAATAACTGCCGTAAATTATCCTTATTACCCTTACATTTCGTTAAAATGTTGAAGCGTTTTTAAAGCATTAAAGTACATTTAGATCAATTTAAAAGACAAACGTAAATTTATGCTTTTTTGTAGTTCAATAGGGCCAAAACTTAAAAGCCCTTTTAGACCTATGTTTCACGTCATTTTTGCCTTATAAAAAACAGCTTGACTTTTAAAAAATATAAATTTATTTTGATGATTTTCTATTAGAATGTTTAAACGTTTAAATTTACTGGAATTATGGTAATAAGAAAAAAAATCATTCAATTAAAAAATATATATTTTAGGATTCATCGAAATAAATGTAAATATATGATCATAAATTTAAAAATGGGAACACGTTTCTTATAAAAGGAAAAAGTTTTTACCTGATTGAACTAAAAAAGCAAAAATTTACGTTTGTTTGAATTGATCCAAATTTACTTAAATGCTTTAAGAATAGCAAAGCTTTGACATTAATTGATAATTTACTGCAGTTAATTTAGTTCCACCTATCTTTATACGGGATAAGTTAAAAAGTAAGTTTTTCTTCCAACTTTTCAATAAGAGGCTTTGCTTTTAAAATATAACATACCTTTTAATTCTAAGTTTTCCAAATAATATTTTTCTCTAAGTTCAAAAATAAAGGTGGTTTTCTCTTATGTAATATTCCTTAATTTGCACCTACCTCGTATATGCTATGGTTTATTTAAATTTTGATCGGTGTTTAGTGAGTTTCGCTGTATGCAGAGCTTTTTATCAAGAGTTTTTTTAAATACCAAATAAAAAAGTTTTCCATATGGTTCAATATTTTTGGCGGTCACGGAATAAATATTTATCAAAAAATACTTATTAAGGGAACTACAACCTTTCAGATTGGGTACAAGGTGTTTTTTTTAAATTTCGGAACTGTTCTTAATAAATTAGTACTTAAAAAGGTACTATACTGGTACATAAGCGCGCTGTACCTAACTTCTTTGATTTCAAGTCTAACTGGTGGTTACGGGTAAAAGTAACCCTATTGGTAACTTTTTAACAATTTTAGAATGTTGTACATGAAGAAATTTGCTGTAAAAAACCAAAGTAGCTCCTTTCTTTATATAGTTAATTAGTCAAAGACAATTCCCTTAATTTTTTTACACATAATTAAAAAATACCCTGTATAGTTCTCACTGCACTTCAAACTTTATTTTATTCAAAAAAAAGTATCTAATGATTTCCCTTAAACGTGATTATCATACTGTACATTAGCAATGCGATTTACATACAGGATTTTTCATAACATTAAAAAAAAACATTATTTTTCTAGGTTTTAATAAAGTATTTTAATTAAATATAACAGATTTTTTAAGTCATTTCAAAACAAACCGTTTATAATAACGTAACTCTCAAAATTTTTATGCTCATAATACATAATACTCTTATACCGGGTGTTTTTCACAGGTTTTCTTATAACTTTTTACCTTTAAAGACAGAAAAAAGTAAAAATAACCGGAAATGGCTGCTGCTTTTAAATTTTAAATGGCACTACCGGTATATTTTATCTTATTTTAATAGAATATGATATTCTGAATTCAATGCCAAAATTTTTTTTTTTAATTCCCTTCAAGTAGCCATGAAAAAATTAAATAAATCTTCTTTTGTTTTTTCAACTTTTGAGGGCGGAGTCAAACTTTGCAAAATCCTATTTATGACCATAACTGTTTTTTTCAAATAAAACGAGGATGGCTCGTTAGCCTGTTCTAAAAAAGCATTTTATTCCGAATAATTTGGTACCACATAGGCTGTATTTCGGGAAAAGTTTTTAGTCAAAAAGCATGTAATAAAATGATTCTAAAACAATCATAATACTACATGATAATATAGCTTTATAAAATCATGAATTTATTATTTGTTCTGTAGAAAAATTCTTACTCAAAATACTATGTAGTACCAAATTAATCGGAATAAAATGATCTCTTAGGAAATGGTCGTTTTATTAAAAATAAAATGAATTATGCCCCTAAATAGGATTTTGCAAAGTTCGACTCCGTCCTAGAAAGTCATAAAAAACAAAAGACAAAAAAATATTTTTCCATGGTTCTTTGACTTAAAATAAACCATCTTAGCCTATTCATGGAATTTAAAATTTAAATTTTTGACGGTAGCACTTTCAAAAAATAAAATATGAAGTGTCATTGTATTTAGAATGCCTCATTCTATCAAAATAATACACCCTGGATAGAATTAGCCGTAACTTAAATTATAAATTATGAAATTAAATTTATTTAATCTAGTAACCCGTGTCAAATAGCATCTTAATAAATGTGTAATAAATAAAACATACGCCACTGACTTGACGATTTTTAAACACCTGTATACGTTTACTTTAACTTTTGTTCTAAAATCACACAAGTAATTGTCTGTTAGTACATTCTTAACTAACACCATTTAAATTTAACTTATATAATTATCTTGCCATGGTACTCGGCCCTCCTGACAAAAATAATTCATAAACTCTTCTCGAACAATCTTTGCTCTGTTCAAAGTATTACCTTGGTTGGTTCTTTGTAAATTTTCCATCGTGCTATTATTTGTATTAAGACCTTCAGATATTACACACCCGGTATTGGGATTTTCATGATAAAAGCTTTTTAGAGGCGCATAAGATTTCTTTGAATGTTCTATTAAAAAGTTATGTAATGCACAAGATCCTTTAATTACTTTTTCAACATTTTCTGGTTTTAGATTAATATGAGAATAGAATACTCTAAATCTCGAGGCCATTATACCAAAAGCGCTTTCTACGATGCGCCTAGCGCGTGATAATCTATAATTGAAGATTTTTTTCACGCGATGTTAAATCTGCCTGTCGAAATGGTTTAATTATGTCAGGGCGTAACGGAAATGCATCATCTGCAATAAATATGTACGGCAAAATTTTATTACTTCTTCCCAATGCTTCACTGGCTGGAATTCGTAAATCGCCATTTTCCAATTTTTCAAAAAAGTTGTGTGTTGTAGAACACCCCCGTCTGATATTCTACCATTTATGCCAATATCTATGTATATAAATTGATACTTTGCATTGACAATTGCCATTAGAACCATACTATGGTAGCCTTTATAATTATAATAATAGGATCCACTGTTAGCCGGTGCAACAATCGCAATGTGCTTTCCATCTATTGCACCAAGACAGTGAGGAAAGTTCCATCGTTCTTCAAATAATTTTGCAATTTCCTTCCATTCGTTTTCACATGTAGGAAACTGAAATGTAATTATTAATAACATCATTATACAGGGTGTCCAGTTACTTTACCGACAAACTTTAGGGAGTGATTCTTCAATAGAAATTAAGAAAAAACTTCCTATTAACATATACGTCCTAAACGTCTTAATTTTGGAACTACGGAGTGTTAAAAAATTTAAAAAGTATTGTTTTTCTTAATTTTTTTATATCAACTTGGGTATTTTGAAATACGTCTCCAATACATCAAAAGACAATTTTTAACATCCAAAGAAAAAACTAAATTTTCATCAGTGCTGTCCATGAGAATTGTGGCTAAGAAGTTAGTTTTTTTTAATTGTAGCCCCTATTTTTGTTTACTGAATCGAATTCAGCATACTATTTTGCATATTGTACGGTATTTTATTTTGACATTCGTGGCGATGTTTCGTCGCTATTTATAACTTTCTAAAATTTTGTAAAAAACATGTTATCCCAAAATTAAGCACAATTTTTTACAGGTTAATAGATGCGTTATTTTTAAAAATAATCATAGTATAGGTTACATTTTTTTAGTGGGGAAATATGAAATTTTAAGAATATTGGCAAATATTCCGGGTGTTCCTGTTTAAAATACCATAGTTCTTTATTAAAACACTTGTCATGAATTTTTTAAAACCTGAAGTATGTAAAAACCAAATATTTTTGGTATAGGAATCGCTAAAGAAACTTACCTTATTTTTATTCCTAAAATCATAAAATGGCCTAATATACAACCAGTGCCGTATTATCCATTATGCCTTGTTCAGACACGGCTAGTAATTTAGTCGCGTAGCGAGTAATTAAGTATTTTCGTGCGTGTGGACAGCTACTACTTTCTTCATTTTTACTACCTACACGCCCGAGAATACTTAATTAGTCGCTACTCGACTAAATTACTAGCCGTGCCTGAACAAGGTATTAGGCAGAGTAGGTCACTTCCTGTCAATGGGAAAGGTGATTTTTTTAAAAATTTTGTTATTAAACTGCACTACAGAGGGGCTCCGAAAGATTCGTTCTGTTTTTTTCATCGAAAAGGGGACCGTAGAAAGATGTTTTCGTTCTATCTTGATCTTTTACTTTATTAGGACGGAGCCCCAAAATAGAGGTGACTTCTTTTTGCTCTTCAACTTTTTTGTGGCTCCGACAGATAAATTAGCTAAAGGCCCAAAAAGGCCCTAAGTTTTGGCATTTAAAATATTGAGATATGGGCCATACTATAAACAAACATTAAACAACAGAAATATTGTACTCTTTCGGACAATTGGGCTACCCTGTATGTTGATACGAAGTTTTGTTCTTGTTTTTCAATATAAAATTACTGCTTAAAGTTTGTTCGTAAAGTTACTGGACACCCTCTATATAACCACCAGTATCTAAAAAAGTTGCTACTTTAATACAGACTTATTTATTTTTCAGGAAGTCCATACACAAGATTTTTTAACAGACCAAAGTCCTTTAAGCAGTGCGTCCATCGAGATTGATGCCAGCCAATTAGCATCTTCGACTCAATCACAATCTGAGAATTTAAATGTAATTGAAGATAACTCAAGTCAGTCCAGTCAGATGAGAAATAAAATGTTATCTCGTGCCCCAAAACCTGGTAAAGCAAAAAAATAGATGAAAACTTATCTAATGAAGTTCTTACATTAGTAGGAAACCATTTTAAACGTCCCCGAACACCAGAAGACCGATGTGATATTTTTGGGAAAAATGTTGCAATTAAGTTAAGAGCTTTGGAGAAAAATCAAATCCTTGTTGCTGAAAAACTCATAAACGATTTACTTTTTGAGGCAGAATCAGGCAATCTTACTTCGCAGCACGCCTATGTTAACATTGGAGAAGTTTTGAGACAACATCACCAAAGTCATATTCCTTCATCACAGTATCGACAAGTTTATTACCAATCCCTACCAACTGCCAATAGATCTTATATTCCTAGTAGTTTTGTCTCTTCACCAAGTCCTAGCCCACCTTATTCTTCTTCCCCTAGTCCACAATCTCATTTTTCTCAACCTACTTACCCAAACCAATTACTTAACCTTGCACAATGTAACCCACAGAATATTCAGTCCACAAATTCTTCCCCTACTCCACAATCGCATTTACTTAACCTTGCACAATCTAACCCACAGAATCTTCAGTCCACAAATTCTGCTACGAAATTTGAACATAATTTTCCATTTAATAACTAATAGTTTGTAAGTACACGTTAAATTTTGCTATTTTTTAATAAACACTAGGTAGAATAACTGTTTGTTTTATTACTTACCTTTAAATATGTTTTTCTAAGTACTTTATACAGTGCCTCACAAGTTTCGGGAATTATTTTTCCAAGTGCTTGGGGTGAAATTATTGAGGAGAATTTCAAATCCTCATAACTCCTGCCGGTTGCTAGAAATCTTAATGTGGCTGAGAGTTTTTCATGCGGAGAAATACTATTTCTCATTACAGTATTTTTTCTTAGTAGCATAGGAGTAACCATGTCCAGTAATTTTATATAAGTTGTCTCGTCCATTCTGATATAACTTTTGTAATCTTCAGGATGCAATTTTAAATCGCTCATTAGGTTTATGTGACTGTAACTCTCTCTTTTTAATAGCCAATTTTTACACCACTGTGTTTTCCTTTTTTGCTTTTTTGTATTTTTTAAGACATAAACAAGGCCTATCAACGCCAGCGCGTCATCGTCTTTAATCGACTGCATCGCAAAACGAACTAAAGATTTCTTTTCCGGTCGACTGGAGAGAAATAACTGTGCATGTTTAATTGCGCAGTTTTTCTCTCCGGTAGTCCGGAGTGCATATAGGGTGTTTCCCAATTTACGGTAAAAAATTAAAGGTTGTTTTGTAAAATAATAAAATTGAAAGTTGAGATTATACTCCCAACTCGGACCTATACTTAAAAGGGTATAAGTTATTTTTTTATTTATTTTTTTACCATAACTTTTTAGCCAACCAATAGCGGTTTTTTGTTTCAAATATATAAAAAAGTGTTTAAACGACAACAGATGGGGAAAGGTCGCTTCTTATTCGGATCTTTGACTAATTGCATATCACTATGTGAAAGTAATAACAGATTTTAAAGAAAATGATATGATATACAGGGTTTTCAAAATCGCAAAAAAAATTTAAAAAAAATTAAAATTATATTTGGAAACAACTTAATACAAAAACATTAAAAAGTAAGTTTTATAAATTTTTTTATCATTTATTATTACTCGGGAAAATTAAGTGTTAACTAAAATAATTTTCACATATGCAAACATTATTAAGTTAAGTTAAAAGGCATGTAAATATTATCCAAAGGGTAACGATTTATTTAACAAAAAATTAAAATTTCTATTACGTATTAGTATTTAAATAAGTAAGTACATACAAAAATATTCATAATAAATTTTTTTATATTGGCAAAATACCATTTTCGTAATTTTGGATCTCCCTGTATATCATAAGGCGGTTCTTTTTAACGCTTTTATTTTAAAAAATCTCTTTTCTTTCTACGTAATTGCAAAAATATTTTTATATTTGTTCTTTTTACGTTAACCTTAAGTTATTCCAGAAACCATAATCAATGGAAAAAAATTATTTTTAACTTTTAATTACGATTTTTTTATTTTTAATTATTATTAATTACTATTAGAATAGTAGGTAGTATCAAAAATATATTCTTTTTTTTCAAAGTTATATTTCGCAATTTTAAACCACCTTGTATATCCTGCAGCGATTTTTTCTTTTCCTCAACACCGATATTTTCTTTCTTCAAATATATCTTGTTTTATATATATATATATATATATATATATATATATATATATATATATATATATATATATATATATATACATATATATATATATATATATACTTTGTTTTATGATTCTTTGACCAAAAATTATAAATTTATAAGAGTAATTTTTTTGGATTTAGGTCAGTTAAATAAATATTAAAATGGTTAAATTGTCATGTTTTTTATTTATTTTTTTAGGCAGAATTTGACTTTTAACAAAAATAAAATATGACATTTTAACCATTTTAATATTTATTTAACTGACCTGAATCCAAGAAATATTACTCTTATATATATATAGGGGTAATGTCGAAGGTCAAAAACGGACTATTAAATTAAATACCGAGTTATACTTTTCAAGAAGATA
>JACEGR010007746.1:0-45101 GCA_014170235.1 Listronotus bonariensis
GACAGAGAGTACTCTTGCTGCCTGTTGTTGGCGGAACCAAATTTTTGGTAAAAGCCGGAGGAAGTTTTATCACTTGGATATGTCCTATAAATATTTGTTTTCAGAAATTGTAAGTTATCAGAATATGTAATTGGAAAGGATCCCATATAACATTTTTGCCGGCGTTGTACATTTAATTTACTGGCATTGCCAACACTCTTTAATGGCAAGGCATTGGCAAAAGGTATCAAAAAGACGCGAAAGTGGGCAATTGGCCGTTATTAGGCCACGTGTTGCAGATAAAGTGATGGCATACGTCATTAATAAGTTATTGGCAAAAAAATGCGTTTAAGATGATGGCATCCATCATTAATAAGTTATTGGCAAAAAGATAACAAAAAGACACGAAAGTGGGCAAATGCAAGATACTCCCAAGCAGCAAGCTGACGTCTTATTGACGAAAATTGTCGCATATATATTTTTTAAAAGCTAAAAAGATGCGATATTTTATTTGAAAATTAAAATAGGAAAAAACTCCTTACTGCATGCAATTTCCTTGCAATGCAAAGTACCATCTCTCGGAACACTGTCCAACTTGGAGATGCAGATTTTTACACTAGCCGAAGATATTTCTTTCAAAGCTAAGTGAGATCACTTACCGCTGACCGCTCTCGAATTACTTTTGTCTAATGGGTACGGTTTAGACGATAAAAAGCGAAGATATTGCAGAAACGTAGTAGTTTATTGTCCATTACGCCATCTATCGGTATGTCAAAAAACTATTAAATATATATAATATCACATACAAAATATAACTATGATATTTTTTCTGTGATACTATTTTTTATTAACACGTCTTTAAAACTTTTAATAAAGTTTTAAACAAAATGTTTACAGCTCCTAACAGTCTACTTGAATATCTTGCCTTCTCGACTAGCCATCACCAATTAATCACACAACACACGCTTATTAGGTAATGAATACATTTAATTATGTCTATTAAAAAACTCATTTATTAAAAAAGAAACTAAAAAGCTAGAAAACCACGTAGAAAACAAATGCACAAAGCGGTCACCTTCGGTCGAAATTAACGTAGTTAATTTTACCATCATTTTATTGTTATTCGCTCCAAAAGACATAATAAACATTTTGTTTGACCTAATTTTTATTTGCATGATTTTTAACAATAAAATGTTATGAAAAGGCCATTTCCTTTAAATTATGTAAAAAAACATAAAATAATGTTGTTTAGCTGCCATTATAAATAAAACAGATCAAAAAAATTGCTTTAATGTTAGTTAAATACCAATGTTAATAATATGGTTTAAAAAGTATGAATATGCGTTGAAGGTTTGCCTTCAAAAATCCAATATTTATTTGCCTGCAACAAAAACGCGTAATTTATTTCATCAGGATTGGTATGCTGCCATTTTTGTATGCTTGCCGGCAATTCGCCTGCATGTAAAATTTATTGGCAATTAAGTGTTTATTTAGGTTGGTTGACTTTTTAATGCGTATAAGATGTTGGCATAATATTGCCACCAATTACCAATGCTTTACCATCAATGCCAATATGAAAAATGTAAATTGCCGGCAAATAGTGTTTGCTTGGATATTTTTATTATAATATTTCTACGGTATTTAAAATCTTTTGTTTTTAGGAAAAGGTACATTAAAATTACATATAAATAATGAAAAAAACACTGTATTCGATAAAATTATCAAGACTGAAATATCTTTTGCAAATAAACCTGTTAAAAAACTAAATAGGAAGTACAGGTTGGAAACCACTGGTTAAAGGTTTCTGTTTTTATAATTTTACTGGCCTCAGCTACATAGCCTTTTAATCAACTAATTACATGTTTATGTGGTTTAGGAATTCTCTCTTTGATTTTAGCAATGAAGTGACTTGAATCTTTAACGTACGTCTCAGTTTGCCCAATGTATGGCTGCAGGAGCGATGTTAAATGCTTGGCCAAGTTGTACGTCGGAGATCCGATAGCACAGACTATGGGACGTAAGGGTAATACCACAGTAGTAATGAAAACCGCAGATTATAAAACAAAAATCAAAGACTTCCTAGACCCAATTACATACAAGGAGTTACATCAAGACCCAACGCAAAAGCTAATAAAAAGAATTAAAATATTAATTAATAATTCCAGCCTTGAAAATGTCGTCAAAAGCAAAGCAGTGGCACCACGACTCTATGGTCTTCCCGAAATTCACAAGGCCAACGTTTCCCTAACCATATATCCATCCATTTAACATCGCTCTTGAAGCCATAAATTAAGCAAACTGAGACGTACGTTAAAAATTCAAGTCACTTCATTGCTAAAATCAAAGACCTAAAACTTGAAGATGGAGACATATTGGTAAGTTTTGATGTGGTATCGCTCTTTACAAAGGTACCTCTAAATGACGCAATGAATTATATTAGTGCAATTTTTCCAAAGGACATATCTGATCTTTTAAAACATTGCCTGACGACCACATACTTTACCAGACCAGAAGATCTATGAACAAACTGAAGGAGTAGCAATGGGAAACCCACTATGCCCAGTAGTAGCAAATTTTTTAATGGAAAAGTTTAAACAGCAAGCCCTAAGTACTGCCCCCTATAAACCAAAGGTATAGTTCCGGTATGTCGATGATACCTTTGTAATTTGGAGCCATGGATCGGAATAACTTCCAGAATTCCTAAACCACATAAACAATATACATTCAAATATCCAATCTACAATGGAAATTGAAGAAAATAATAAAATAGCTTTTTTAGATGTTTTACTTACAAGAAGAGGCAAGCGGCTCGGACACACAGTCTACAGGAAACCGACTCATACCGACAAATATTTACACAGAGACTCTAACCACCATTCTTGCCAAAAGTTCGGTATTATCAGAACGCAGCAGAAAACCCGTATTTTTAGCATTTAGTTTTTACTTTATGTCAATAAACTGCTTCCTAAAAAATTACTACAAATCCCATTAAATTAAAATAAACCACTAATGAATAAACTTATTTTTATTTTTCAAACAGTGCGTCAGAACCTGGCCTTTGTAAGGCCCTTTAAGGTCCTTCTTAAGTTCTTTTAAAAAAACGGAGAATTTCCTGATCTATGATTATCTAGATCTTATATTTTTAAATGTACAATTTGACCAAAAATTCTCTTTAAAACACTCTGTAACACCTTATGCACTTAGAATTAACATATAAGAAAATACCGAGAAAAATACGTTAAAATTGGATTTATAGATTGACGTTTCTGTTGCTGTTTGCCATTTGACGTTTTCCGTTTGAAGATGAAACAACAACTTTACATTTGTCAATTTATATTTTTCTGTTTACCGTTTTTATATACCATATCAGAAACCGAAACGTCAAACGGCGATCGGTAACGGAAACGTCAATCTATAAATTTAGCTTAAAGCTTTGAACGTTCCAAAATGCATTGCATGATAATTAATTGTCAATTTTATTTTAAATGACAATGTATTTGGAATTTGTATTTATTTGTTACCTTTTTTATGATAAAAAGCAACAAAAACCAAAAATTATTGAAAAAATATTGTATTTATTTTTAGGTTTGGCAATTACATTTTAGATTTTACTGTATCTTAAAAACTCAACAAAGACGTACATAAGTCATGTAAAATAATTGCGTTTAATCTGATCGTTAGACTAGATACATGATTGATTTTTGTCCCAAACTCCCTATCTTTGTCCGCACTGTGCGATGGCTTTAGAAAGAAATAGTTGATTCCGACTTTTTTTATGACGCTTGTGGCTTCTATATAACTAGTTTTTACTTTAAAGTTCGTAACTTTGTTTGTTTTCTGTTTGTTTGTAGCCCCTAATCTTCTTAAGTACTGAACCGTTTATGAACATGTTTTCACAGTCACAAAGCTGCACTATTTAAGAGTGCTATACGCTATATTTTATTATGAGTAAACAATAATTTCAAAGAAAAGTTATGGCATATGTATATCAATTCAGCGGAAAAATATAATTAACTCTCAACAAGTGGTTTCGGGGGGCTATCTTTCATAAACATTGGTAGTCCAGTGGTAGAATGCTCGCCTACAGGCGGCCCGTGTTCGTTTATTAAGTAAAGTAAGTTTTTGTTAATAAAAATAGACAAGAAAAAAGCAACGAATATGGTAATTTATTTCTAGTTAATTTTTCCTTCGATATTCATCTATACTAATATTATAAAGAGATAAAGTTTGCAACTTTAATTATTTTATTCAGTGTTAAATACAGATTTTTTTCGGATGGAAGTTTAAGATTACCGAGGGGATTCAAAAAATTCCGAGAAAAACGAAGTGGGCACGGGTTGGCTAATTTTATATATTTTGTGTGGTTAATACTGGTAACGGAATATATTTAAAATAAACCAATATTTTTAGAGACCATTTCATTATTTCATCGTATATCTTATTGGTCATGTTTCCATGACTTACAAGTATATAAAAATTTAAAATGCCTCGTATGCGTAGGTTTTACCAAATGCCACAATATTGCTTACCCTAAATTATTACGTTAGCCAAACTATGGTAAATTTCTTACCTGCCTCAAATTCACAACAAAGGTACGTATCTAAAGCCTTGTGTGCAAGAACGATCAGATCTTCAGGGTCTAGTTCTAGAGCCTTAACAATGTCTTCCAAGGCTCCTTCATACTCACTAATCTTAGCCCTTGATCGAGATCTACCAACTAACGCCCGTTTGTCATCAGGAGTCTTTTTAAGTGCTTCATTAAAGAATTTTATCGCTTTTTCGTGTTGTTCTATCCTAAAATATTCAGAGTAACAGAAAATTGAAGACAAATAATACATCTAAAAAGGCAAGAAGGTTCATATAAACATAGATCCGGAATGCTTCATTTTATAATACGAAAAGTTTAAGGCAACTTAATAATTTATTTTATACAGTGTATTTTCCCAAGTTGGCGTCATATGGGAAACTTTTTTGTTTATAATTTTACGAAAAATAGTTATTCGCTCTGCACGGTCCAAGACCTAAAAAGCAATCAGTTATCTACAAGATTTGGCCAAACATGTAATTGTTTGCTAAAGAGTAAAGTACCTGCCAGAAATGTATTTTGGCTAATATCAAAAATTGTTAATAAGAAAGATGTTTAGAATTAGAAAACTTCTAAACTTGCAATTTTATTTATTTACATTTTTTTTTCTGCGATAATGGTTAAAATTTAGGTTTGTACGTTAGTTTAATACATTTCAGAATTATAAACCTTTTAGAATAATGTTGGTTAAATTTTTTATATGTATTTATTATTAACAAAACAAGCACAATGCATTAATGTACAAATTTAGGTTTTCTCGATTTTCGTAGAAAAAATCTTTTTTTATAAATAAACAAAATTGCACATTTAAATCTAATTTTAAATTGTAAACATCTGTTGTTTATAACAAATTTCGATATTATCAAAAATAACTTAGGCAACAATTAAGTTTTTGGCCAAACCTCCTAGACGACTGATACAATTTGATATCTGATGGTTGCAATTTAGGTTTTGGACCATGCAGGACTTTTATAAAGAATAAAAAAATTCGTAAAATTATTATTAAAAAGTTTCCCATCTGACGCCAGCTTACGTAGACACACTGTATGTATTTATAATTAAAAACCACTAAAGTGATTGGTATGTTTCAAAAAACAATTCTTAATTATAGATAACATTTACATATACAAACTACTAACTTACATCAGTGGCGTTTATGCAGGAAATTTTTAATATTTAGCGAAAAATAATTTTTTAAACTTAAAAATATTAATATTATTGAAGAATATTTATTTATTATATTATTTAATATACAAATCTATATTAACTACATTTAGTTAGTTCATCTAACTTTATTAGTTTCCAAAATATGGTCATCCAAATCAGGTAAAGTACGAACACTGTAAGTTTAGAGCTACGTCATTAACAACCAAAGGTTTGCATACAAATAAATGCACCGACTTGCCAAGAATGTTTTTAACTAAGGCATCGGTTACTTGTAGCACAGAATAACTAGCTACTGCAAATTAAAAATGAAAAGTTTCTGTAGTCGATGAAACGTGTGTTTGGGGCATGTTACTGCTATCAAAGTATGACGTTGCGGCGTTTAACTAACAGCGTTTGAACTCTATTTATGTAATTTTTAAAGTGTTATCATTTTGTATTAGGTGAAGGTATTGACCTTATATTCTGGGGTTGTAAAGTACTCGTCAGGAGTTTTAAAATAATGTGTCACAAGGCCCTCCTTTCCATTTAAATTATTTCCCAAGCCGCCAACTTTCATCTGTCAATTTCACTCTTAAATAGAGTGTTTAGGCATCAACTTCATATCTCAAAGTTTTATTTTTTTAAATTGATCCGTTAAAAAAATCAAAAGAGAATGAGGGGAATTAAAGAAATGCACTGTGTGTGTATTAGTGATAACTCGGTTTTTATAACGATTTCTAAGCGAAAAAATTTAAAAACAGTAAAACGCAAAAACCAACCAATCCCCGCTTCTATTCACATATTTTGTCAAAACTTCTTGACAGTTTTTTAAAGTGAAAAGACGGAATAAACTTTTCTACGACTGTAAAAATATGTATACATTATTAAGGTACAAGTGCTATAAGTCTATGAGTTAAGCCTACTGTCCATGAGAGCGGTTTTCCGCTCGCGGATGATAATTCAGCGTTGTGATTGGCGGGAAAAGCATTTTAAATTTGCACTAACCAATCACAACGATGAAATATCATCCGCGAGCGGAAAACCGCTCTCATAGACAGCCGGCTTTATGCTGCAAAAGTCATACTCGTTGGAAATGAGTAATATTTCGTGCTCTTTCCATAATATAATATGGTATTTCTAACGCCATAATTTAAACTAACCAGCCTAAACTTTAGATTATGACACATTTTATTATTTTAAACAATGTTGGTATAGATGGGTCTACATTTATTTCATTCTGAAAGCAATACCGCCAAGTACACAAAAAATTATAAAGTAAACAAACTTTTTCGAAGACACATAGCGCTGAAAGGGCCTGATAAATAGAAAAAAACAATGCTAAAACACGTGTCACGTATCTTAAAAACATCCTCTTATTTCGCCTCTGTACTGCCATAAAACTGGTGGCACGTGGCGTGGAACTAGAAACTCGTCGGGTTGAATATTTTTGCTGCAATAAATCATTGTTCACAAAAGGGTTTATTTACTTTATCATTTATTGTGTACTTTGCGGTATTACTTTCAGAATAAATTAAATGTGGACCCGTCTTTTTTATATCTAAGAACATATCAATTTCCAGACTTACTACATAATTATTGTTTATGCTTATAGTTAAAAGTCTGCTTGTTGGTTTATTCTTACTTTTTTCCTTACAATATTTTTTTTTATGTGTTTGTAAAATGTTTTTTTTCCTTTCCTAAAATTTGTTTGTTTTGCTAATATGCTACAAACACTCCCGACTTTTAGGCCCTTACGTACCTAGCAATATAATAGCCTATCTCTCGATAAAGCGTTTGATATCCGTAAATTTCAGTTTTTGCAAAAGGATTCGTCATCATTGTAACTAAAACTTACAAAAATTGTAAATAGTTGCTTAATTTTTGACACTATAAAGACATAACGTCACTATTACTGATAGCACTTGTAATAAAAACCAGCAACAATATTGACATAGTACCATTCTAAACATCTACAGAGTGGTGTACAAAAAGGACCCAATTTTTTATTATAAAATGATAGATTTAGGGTCCTTTTTGCAACCATATTATTATTTTAAAATGTTCATTAATAATTATTGTGTTTTACTTTGCATAATTAAACAGGCGTGTTATTTAAAATGTTTTATTGTAAAGTTTTAAAATATTTTTATCTATAACTTTAACAATAAAAGTTAATTATGTTACCTGACATTGTATATTACATATTCTTTATAGCACTAACTTTATACTTTATTATTTCTTTAAACCATAAATCCAAAACTCTAAATGTAATTTAAGTAGTCCCATCAAGAGAAACTTTCATTATACATAAATTTAACATAGAAAGCCTAACTTTTTTATCAAATACTTGTTTTGATATATGCAAGAAATTTGTATAGTTAAAATACTCAAAAAGGCTGCGAAGAGTAGTAGAAATTAAAACTACCCCAAAATTTGCTTTTTGCACAATTTCTTAAAAAGTATAATAGTTGGCGAATTATTTTTTAAATAAAATTGATAAAGCATAAAATGATGTACGAAATAGGCCCTTAGCCATGTACACCTAAGGTAGCAAATTTTCGGTATAGATAGATTGGATTGTAGTAATGCCACAATTTGCATTTTTGTGTAAATGCCCGCAAAATTACTTAAAACGCCGCATGGTCCGATGACGTAGTTATAGTGTGCCTACGCCACAAAAGATACGACACGACATCCCTTTTCTATTCCGTTTTCCTTTGGTGGTATGTTCATTTAACTGGTAACATTGTGAAAATGTTTGAACTAGCAAATTGTGAATCACAAACAAATTTCAATCAACTTTAAAAATGGTTTACAAAAAAACTATAGACTATTTCGTTCAAATTTTAATTTTTCCGGGTTGGTGACGTATTTAACTATAAATTTAAATAGTTTTTTAACCTTGTGAAATTTTGGCTTAAAGTCTTTTTTGAAATTTGCAGCAGGAAATGAAATACAACGTGTCCAAGATAAGGAGGGCCAGTATTGGCATCTTGAAAATGGTAAAAGATACGAAGTTGGTTAAATGAGAACAAAGTTAGGGTTTTTGGGCCTAATAATATGCCGTTTAAAAGTTTTAAAATTCTAAGTATTTCCGAAGATATCCGAAAAAACCGAAAAATTAGAAATCTGTTTTATTTTTTTCCTGGTCTTATTTAAAATCGGATTTAAAAATAAATTGCATTTATGCATTGCCACTTCTGTTCCATCTAACAGTGGTGTTTTATTTGAACTGCGTTTTGTTTTCGTAGGACCATCATCAACATTATTTTTTAAATACGGTCCTGATATTTTAATATCAAAATTTAAAAGCCTATTTTAATATAATTTTAATGATGTATCACACATTAAGATTTAATACTAATACGTACCTGTATTTCTAAAAATTTTATAAAAATGATGCCTGACTTTACATTTTAAATTATTAAATTACTTTAATAAACCAAGCAAAACCCAATAAAAATCTCCTAGCTTCACTAACTCACATTTTTAAATACGGTCATGATATTTTAATGTTAAAATGTTAAACCCAATTTTATTTCAAATTCATATTATGGTTTAACCGTAATACGGCCCTGAATTTTCAGAATTTGGTAAATATGGTAGGCTCTACATTTTAAAATAATACATAAGTTTAATAAAAATATTAACTAAAAAATTTACAAGTAATAAATGATTAAATGATTAACTTATAAAATAACAATTTTTATACGAAACTTGTTTCCGCTTTTTATATTTAAGTAAATCTAACAACAAGCAAAATATCTTTGATAATTTTTAACGGTAATTTATCAGAAAAGGCTTAAAAAGTAACAATTAAGCTGGTAATAGATCATTTATTTTGTTAACATTGGTGGTATAATGGTAAGATCCTAAATCTGCGCAAATGCAAAAACTAAGAGGGATTTGGATGAAATCCGTGAAAATTAATGACCATACCGTCATACCAAAACATATAATCTATTACCAACTTAAATATTTGTTTTTAAGGCCCTTCTGATATTTTAGATAAATAACGGTTAAAAATTATTATCTAAATATGTTTTGCTTGTTGTTAGATTAACCTGAGTAAAAAAAAGCTAAAACAAGTTCCGCATAAAAATTGTTATTTTATTAGTAAATCGTTTAATCATTTATTATTTCTGTATTTTTAAGTTACTCTTTTTTACTTGGAATGTCATTTTTATTCCAGCTAAACCGGAATAGCCAGAAAGCAACTGAATACGTAAAGCAATACAAATTTATGTGAACTACCTATGTACCAAGTTAGGCAAGGCGCGTATTGAAGTGGCAAGCAAGTGATGTGGCAGCGAGGTGGTAAACTAGTGGCGAATAAAGTCCCTAAATCCCTCAAAAATTAAACATTTTAAAAACAAGTGGTATTTAATTAAGTCCATACACATCCCTAACACTATTCCACCGCCACTCTAATTTAGTGCGCGCTTCTGTATTTAATTACCCAGGGTTTAAATTTTGCTTATGACATTGACTCACCACCTGGCCGCCAGGTTACTTACCTACCATTTCAGTGCGCGCCTTGCCTTATAGAGGTAAGCCACCAGCTAGGGACACCCGGTATACTATTATTTTGGTAAACCAAGCTTAAGGTTTAACTAATTAGGCTACTCAACTCATAAAATCGTACACAAAAGACACGGAATTATTTCTTGACAGTAATTTAGCCCCCGGTTATAGGGGGTATCCATTTATCTACCCTTCTTGTTTCTTGTATTCGTATAATTTTTGACTTAAAGTTATTTGCAGACGCACGTGCGTAATCACCACAAAAGTTCCCCTAAGATTACAAGGAACAATAAGAAATGCCAGAATAACGTGCCTGTTTTAAGATGTCAAAAGAGTAGTGTAATGTCGTGTTTCCTCGAAACAGATTACATAGTAAATTAGTTAAATATTTTTCTTTCTAGTTTCAGTTTTACTAATTGTCATTTTTATATTTTTATGTAACAAATAATGTGATTGTTAAATAAACCAATTAGTCATAATAAGCCGCATACCTAATAATATGAAAAACAACAACTAAAGCCTTCTCAACAACTAATTGAGTAAAAATTTAAAAAAACATGAATTTTTCAAGCCAAACAGAGTTAAGCCTTAAGTAGAAATTAAATATTACACATAATTATGGAAATACAGTTTATACAGGGTGTTTATAATTGCGGTAAGAAAATTTAATAAAAATAAATATTCCTAAGCCAATTTTATATAAAAAGTTTCTATAAAGATACGTCTGAAAATGCTATGTTTTCAACTTTATAAAGAAAATCGAGTTTTTAATAATATTTTAAATATTCCTTATCCGAAAATTATTGACAAAAAAATGTGCACCACTGATTTTTTTGCAAATTTTATATTTTTGCTTATAAAACACATAAAAATACAATTTTCTGGTTTTCTTATGTTTAAACATAGCTTAATTAGTTTTCCAGGAAAAAATAAAAACTACTAAATTGCATAATCCTGGACCGTACAAGAAACATTAGGACATTTTTTTCTTTTAAAAATTAGGTGTTATAACTTCTTATTAGCAATTATGTAACAAGAACAATAAATACTTAATTAAAAAACGTTTATTACTAGACTAAAAAATTAACTAATAAAAGTGTTATACATTTTTTTACTGTTTTGAAAAGTTTAACACCCTGTATCTTGAGAACGAATTTTCTTACCGCAATTAGAAAACAACCTGTGTATATTTTAAAGAAATCAGCTAATTTTAAAAATAATTTAATTTCTAGAGTCAACAATCCTTTAATGTTCACGAAAACTAAATTGTAATATCAGGGTAAGATGTTTGTATTTCAATAATATCCACTACTTTCTTGTTTTTTTATTGTCTATATTTTTAACTAATTTTAACTGATACACGACGTTTCGGATGGTATCTATCTTCAACCGTTTTTAAGTGATAATTTAAAAATGGTTGAAGACAGATACCATCCGAAACGTCATGTATCAGTTAAAAATAAAAACAATAATGGAACAATGGAATTGTAATTGATCTGTTATTAAAACTAAGGTCCTTGTCTTATCACAAGATATGCATTAACCTTTCGCGGACTGTAAAAATCACACCAACCGGCTAAGAAGATTAAAAAGATCAAAGTGATAAACAGACATCATCAACATCATCAATCCGCTTATGAGTTCAGGAGACGAAACGCGAAAGACGAGAATGGGGTCGGTAAGGATACGGTGAGAATACTCTGTAAAGCTCTCTGAGTAAAGGTCTGGCCACACATAACAGCAATGAGCCCGCAGCCATGCGTCTCGCTGGTGAAATGTAGTAGGATACGGTGCAAAAAGTTTTTTGTTTAATAAAATTGCAGTAATATAAGTCATACTACGCTTTAAATTACACCTGATCGTAAAATAAACCTTTTTTTATAAGGTACCACAGTTTTATCTATACTACACTCAAAGTTTGATTAAAATAGAAAAGAGATAAGTGAGAAAATCTGTTTTATTTAAACAAGGAGATATAATACATAAAACAATAAACTCAGCTTGAAAAAATGCTTTTTATATTTTTAAAGATATGAAAAGTGCTTTTGAATTTTTCCGGCCTTGGTGCGGTTATGTGTGACCAGACCTTAATTGTACTTATTTGCCACTTTAGGCTTATAACCTGGTCGTGCCCTTAATGCGATCTTGTCCTGTTCCCCGAACACACCGTGAGGCACTTGCCGAAACAAGGCATACTCTGTATATACTACTTTGTGCATTATTTATACCAGTGTCATAATAGTGTTGTACGTTTCGTTCTCTTGGACTCATAGACAATAAAAATATTTTTAAACAATTCAATACTATTCATAGGCGTAGCCTATTCACTATCACATTCAGAGCGCTCTACAAGGTATCTCTTCGTATCCTAACTGACCCCGTACTAGTGTTTCGCGTTTCTTCTCCTAAACTCAGCAGATATGACCAAGGACGTTTTTTCTTCAATGTATGACTCTCCACATTGACGTCTTTATTGAGAACAATAATGGTATTTTTAGCAAAGCAAGTGTGGAAATTCCAAACATTTGGAAACCACTCTTAAAGCAAACCAATGCTGGCGTCCTAGGTGCGCAACCAAACGCTTGACCGAACCCAACTCCATCAAGGGTGAATGGTCTTCCCCACTGTATATAAACTCAGTAGTCTTAGGAATTAGATTAGTTTACACTTAAAAACGTACAGAAATAATATTACAGTAATAGACAATAAAAATATTTTTAAACAATTCAATACTATTCATAGGCATAGCCAGGTAGCGGCAGGGTGCAGCTGCTCCTTCCCTTTGCCATGGGAAAAATTATTAACTTTTTTGTAGATGTTAATTTATACATAGAATTAAGGACTCCGCAACAATAAATACAATAAAAATATATGTATATTGATGTTAGTGAGTTAGTATATCCCGAAAGAGCATTTGATTCTAAATAATTTAGTAACACATAGGTATTTTGACTTTTTCTAGAAACCATTTTATAAATACCGCTTTTGTGGTACTAAATTGTTTGGAATAAAATGTTCCTTTAGGATATGCTGACGAGCCGCCCTCTTTCCAGTAAAAAATTACCTATCAAGTTGTCCCAGTATAGGTGTTACAAGAGGACAAATGAACCAAACATGTTTGAATTTTAAAACAAAATTTTGGGAAAACTAATCGCATGGACCAAAACTAATAAATAAAAAATTTTACTTTAATTGCTATTATACAGGGAGAGTTGTAACTTAAAATATAAAAATACTAAGGATCTAACTACTTTTATTTTTAAAATAAAACAATTGTATAAGTAAATGTTAGAGAGAATTGAATTTTATGTCAAAATTTAAAGTTAATGCACGATAAGAGTTTTTAAAAAATGTAATTGTCAATTTTTACAGTACGCATTACAACTTTAAAGAAATGGGCAAGAGCAAGCCAAATTTAATTTGCTTCTTTAAGCCAAGTATTTTAAAGTCTGTTAATGCATGATGTGAAAAATTGACAAACATATTGTTTTTTTTTTTACTTTAATTCTTCAACTTTAAATTTTGACATAAAACTTGATCCTTTAAAACATTTACTTATACAATTTTGCCCTATTTTTAAAAATAAAGATACTTTACTCTGGGTCATTTGTCATATTTTTAGTTATAACTCGCCCTGTATTATGACCATTCAAAGTAAAATTTTGTATTTATTAGTTTTGTACCATGCGACTAGTTTTCCCACAAGGATAATTAAAAATTTCAAAATTTTTGGTCTATTTGTCGTCCTCTTGTAACACCTACACTGTACATATATGAGTTGATATTGCAAACTTTTACCCCGCCTGGAGAAGTCGTTAAAAACAAAAGAATTTTAAAACACATTTTTCATGGCACACTTGAAAGAAATTTAAAGCAGAAGGATTAATATATATGACATCTGAGGTGTCACTGAATTGAAAATGGCACATACAATCGACGTAAAATAAAATATAACGGTGGTGCCATTTAAAATTTTAAATTAGCAGTCATTTCGGATTAAACCGGAAGTGATAGAAAACAAGTAAAAGACCGACCAAGACACGTTTGTGTCAAACACCGACATACCAAATTTTTGTTGCTATCTTAAAAGGTAAAAAGAATTATAGAGGGGTTACACCTTTAAGAAATACCCTCCCCCTAAACAAAATACTGGCTACGCCCATGATACTATTTTAACCAAGTACTGCTACAATTGTTTGAATTCCTATGGATAACATTACTTTTAATATACTTTATATAAGTCAATAAAAACAAATTGTAAAACATAATAAATCATAAAAGAGTTAAAAGAATTCAATTGTTCCAATAAAGCGCAATGGCAATCTTATTTCGAAAAAACCTTATCACATAGCTTCGATTAAAAAATGGTTTTAGATTAAAATAAAATAAGATCATATGGCTATCGCGGTATTAAAATATAAATAAAAAGAAATTTACGTTTTGTTTCAAGAAAAAATATTAGGTTCCTTTGTGATAATTTTAACATTTAAATTGTTTAAAGGCATGTGTAAATATTAATTTACTAATTTTAAGTAAAAATTGCAAAATTTAATTTTTTATTATGCGTAACTTTTTCATTTCATTATTTTTATTACTTTGGATTCTTCCCCACTATATCTTCGTGACTAGCCTCCAAGACGCTGACCCACTAAGCATATGTCTGATTACTGGGTGGCCCAGTCCACACTGATGTATCTTGTTCCAAAATATTTAAATTCCTTTACATATATTTCTGTAAACGCTTATTAGCATAATTATTTAGGTTCCCTTTAGAAAATAAAATTGCCTTTATGAATACCAGTTGTTAAAGGTCGTCCTCAGCCAGGAAAGCTTTAAGGGGTTAAAACTCGAGAATCCTGTTTTGACGGTCTCGTGCCTAAAAGAAAAACATCCAAACAGCTGCATCCGTATATCGCACGTGTGCTATATGAATGACACTTGGCTCTGATGGCTCAAACCCCGACCAGTTCATGTTCAGCTTCCCGGCACTAATTTTTTGTGTTATACGAGGTTAGGTTTTAAAAAGGTAACATGTTTTAGCAGTATATTTTAAGCACTTGGTTTTGTTAAAATTAACCTGCATTGGTAATTTTCTGCATAAAAAGTCGAAGTAGGTACTTTATAAATACATTAGCTACAGGTGAAAATAGCAAATCAGGATATTGGAGTATTAAAATAAAAACACAACGTGTTCGCGAACTGTGGTTCCAAACAGCTATGGTGAAATTCTTCCATTAAAATAAGAAAGAAATTTAACGTGGATTTGCAATTATTAAGATACAGGATGTTAGACATTTAAAGTCTTTAAAATGTCGAAAACACTTACACATTTTGGATAAAATCTATTAAACTACAGGGTGCGCCAAATTAAACTTTCACACTTTTTAACTAATAATGACTTTTTATCTATTGCGCCTATTTCTATTTTTTTTTTAAAGGGCTAATTGGTAGATATGTTTTCTCTAGAGTTGCCAGTTTTGGTCTAATAGATTTAGACAGGACCGGACTTAACCTCTTTGCAAAAGAAATCTGATTTAGCTACATTTAAACTAATACGTTTTTCTTGTACACAAACTATGGAAAATGATTTAATGGAAGCGAATCTGTCAACAATGTAAGGATTTAGAAATTATAATTAATTTCGATAAATAATGCTTCCCATAAGGCATGCATTTCTTTCGATTTTAAAAAGGAACGTTTTTTTAATGTCCCTTGAAAATCAAAAATCTGAGGTTATCATGATTACTGAGTGGGATGCTAACTAAACTTAACAGGAAATTAATTAAATATAAACGTATTAGCCTTATTGCAGATAAAATTATTTTTTGCAACGAAGTTTAATGCATCATTTTGGAAAAAGTCCCGTAAGTCCAGTCCTGTATAAATCTGTTTAACCAAAATTGATGGGCAAACCTACAGAAAACATATATTTACCTATTAGATTTCCAAAAATGAAAAGATTGGCCAACAGATAAAAAGTTATTATTAGTTAAAAAGTGTGCAAGTTTAATTTGTACCACACTGTTAGATATAAATGTCAGATATAATGATCAGATAATTTTTGTTGCTGTTGCAATATTTAATGACAGAATTATTTCATAGTTTTATGACACCGCAATTTACCAATTTTCTGTATACAGGGTTGTACCAACTTTATTTTAGATAAAATAACAAAAAATAAATAAATTACAAATATTTGTTTGAAAACACTAAATTCTATTTACAGTATTAGTAAATATAATGTACACGGTATCTCAAAAACAAAGTTTTTATTACCTAGTAAGTTTTTAAGTGGAATGCCCATTTATTTAATTTTACTTTAAGAATGTATTATACACTTTGTATGCATTAATCATTGCTGGTTCACTCTCAAAGTGACAAATAGTACAATAATATATAATTCAACTTTTAAAGCCACACAGGAAGAAATATGGATTAAACATCAAATATCCCGACACCTACGGTACTCTGGGATTTAAGCAAAAAGCCTTTGTGCACTGTCACAAAGATAAAAAAATATTGTTATAGCGGCTTCTGCTGTAAAAAATACTAATAGATAAATAAGGTATTATTATTTTTTAGATAGATATTTAGTGACGTATCTTAACCAGCAATTATTGACGGGTAGTATATCAGTCCTTTGAGTCCTTTATAACATAGAATAAAAAAAAAAACAAAAAAGGTACCATATACAGGATTTTCCATTTAAAATAAAACCTACGTGACAATAAAAACTTTATTTTTATAAATTTTGGTAATGTAATAAAATTAGTGTTTTTAAACAAATATATTTTTTAAGCTTTCTTTTTGTGTCCTGTACAGAAACAAAGATATTTTGTGCATAAATAGAGTTAGGGCACCCTGTATTGTGAAGTAAATACCGCAACTAGCTAGGTAAATAATAACCTAAGTGCTCCACATAAAGCACGTACTTATTTGTATGGATTATTGTGCTTAGGTAATTTTTAAATCTTTTTAAAAGACTTTGAGAATTAATAATAATAAGAGAAAATCACAATATTAAATGAATATTTACATAATTTTGATGATCAAGGTAGCAACCAGACTTTGTTAGAATATTGATTTTTTGACATTTGATGGATAGTAACAGCTACATTAATTATGTTGGTACATTCAATGAATACGATAATATTTCTGCATGGAACATCTTTATTACTTTTTAACGTTTTTTAATTAAATACTTTCAAAGATATATTTAAGAATATTTTTATTTTTTTAATGCAATATTTTTGTGGTTTTGAGCTACCCTGCTTTTAGCATTTAAGATAAAGCAAAAATTTATATAAGGAATAACTTTTTGTAATAATAAAAATAAAACATTTTACAGGTGTAGTTAAGTCCATGCGTGGACAGACTGTATCTTGCTTTTGGAATCAACTTTATAAAAATTTCGAATGTTTTTTTAAATACAGAGTTATTTTAAAGTTGGTCTTTTTCTTTTAGCACGGTATAGAATGCAAGAAAATAAGAACACATTTTATTTAAAGTTATGCACAAAAATAGTTCTTTCCGAGATACAGGGTGTTGAAGAAGAAAAATATGTCTTTTTTATCATAACTTTCCTACCACTCCAGATATTTTCACAGAATTTATTTATACTGCTTTTAACCATTACATTACATTTTTTTCTGTAAAATTTTTTAAAAATTTCTACCAATTGCGTTCGAACAAAATTTTTTATTGAATTTTTGGAAGAAAAAATAGTACGCCACTACTTTTTCTTCGAATTGATATTATTTTTGCAATACTTATTACTTTAAAGTTAATTAGGTCTTAAGATATTTATTCGTTTGACAAATTTTCGTTTAAAAAAATAAAAGCCATTTGAATGCATGGGAAAATCGCTAAAATCTGATATGGTATTGATACTCGTAAAAAAAATTAAAAACTTTACAGCAAAAAATGTAATGTAATGATGAAAAAAAGTGTACCCAATTTTGTGCAAATATCTGCAGTGGTAGAAAAGTTATGATAAAACCTCCATTTTTTCGTACAAGTTTAACTCGGTATCTCGAAAACAAAGCTTTTAAGACATAATTTTATATGAAAAATTTTCCTAATTTTTTTTATTTTATACAGTGTTAAAAGAAAAGTACCAACCTAAAAATAATCCTATATAATTCTGGTTTGCATTATTAACGACATTTATAAATTCAAAAATTAAGAAGGTCCAGAAAAATCCAAACACAAACTAATAATTTACAACATACATAACTTAGACAAAATATTCACGTATCCATATTATTATTTAACCATTGATTGTGTGTGTCCATTAGTTTTTACAATAAACTTTAAAATTGTATTACACATTTTCTCCTTTAATAAAGTAAAAGCAAATACTGCACTTTGCCGATTATATAAATTGTCGACGTCTATAAAAGCACAAACACTCCCTAAAGGCATTTAGATGCTCCGGCTGCGTGCATCCCTCGTTTACGGTTGGTTTTGATTTATTAGGTTTGACATTTGGAGAAAAGCTCAGAGTAGAATTGCTAAAAATGCTTTACGATTTATTCGTGGTTTGCTACATAAAGTTGTTAAGTGATTTTGAAAGTTTTCAATTCGATTGATATAAAAGGGTAAAGGCTTGTATTTTATTACCTCAACAAATATATTTTGCTTCGTGTTAAACAAGATTAAAATGTCGTTTTTTTAAAGAAATATCTATTTTTGTGCAACTCCATATTTAAGCAATTTTAATTTAAGAGCGTAAAAATCATAATTAACCTATTAACCTAACAAAAGTGTGAGTGTTTATTTAAAAGGATATGTCCCTATTTTATGAAAAAAATGTTGTATATCAATTTTAAAATGTTTGTGTTTTATTTCTATTGATTTACATTATTTAATAGTATATTACATAAAAGTGTCGAAAGTGATATACGTATTTCACACGAGTGGGAATGTTGTCGCACGAGGCGATGCGATAGCCGAGTTCGACAATACCACGAGTGTGAAAATCACATTTGGCACGAGTCAACAATATTTTTCCTACAACCAAAAAATATTTATTTACCAAAGATTCTTAGTTTTTATATCATTAATTTAAACACAGACAAGATAATCTGACAAACGCTTAGACGTAAATCAATGTCAATGCCATAAAATCCAAATAAAGAAATTACCTTTAATTGTATGTAAAAGCATGTAAGTATTTTTATTTTAGTTTCCTTACAAAAGTGTAAGCACTGTAATTTCTTTAATTCAGCTTTTCAAATTGCGTAAAAACATCTTATCACTAAACAAAACTTACAGTCCCAAATGGTTTAAATTAAATTTCAACTCTAATTTAATGGCAATTTAATTTTTATTTTACTAGATATTAGCCTTTTCTAAGAAGGTATGATTTATTTAGAAAAAAATCGCCTGGCATTTTGTGGTTAGGTTAAAATTTAAGAAATCAAGATCCTTACTTTGGCTTTAGACACTTCCATTGTTTAATGGGTTGCCTATTATTATTAAAAGCAGTTGCCATAAAATAATATCTATAAATAAACTAATAAACCCTTAAACATAAAATTAAAATGAATCTAATTTAAAAAAAAGATAATGTGTGTAAAAATATAATGTAAATGTCTGTTTAACGGAAATTAAGCAGCTGTCATATGTACTTTTCAACACTAGTGTTGAAAAGCAAAGTCGGTCTATATAAGGTCACGACATTCGGCCATATTGCTTTGACGTGATATGACGTCACATCTCCCATTTTTGGCCATGTTGTTCAGTGCCGGAGATACACAGTTTATTGTTTTAGTAGAACAACCGCTTATACAGTAGTTTTTAATTATTTTTAAGTTGTAAATTTTTTACCTTAAATAAAAAACATTTGGAATTACATCTTTCAACAAATATCACTACCAAAACAATGCAAAATGAAATGCGCAAATTCTAGACGCCACTGGATTGATCATCACCTTTGATTTTACCCAGTCTTGCCAACTTTTCTCCGTGGAGTGCCCTTTCTTGCGTCCCCGACCTCGAACCGCCTAAAAGTTGAGGATATGTCGTAACCTTATAATAACTAACTTTGGTTGAAAAGTAGATTTTAACACGCGTGTAATATTATTCGTTTTCTAAAGGATCAAGGAGTGCGTTTTAAGGTCATTTTTATAAGTGGTCGTGGGAAAATATTGTTTTAACAATATTTTGATACCGTATAATACCGATTATTACATACCGGCAAATCGGTGCCGTAATCAATTAATTATGTATTTAGCAGAACTAGAAAGTGCCTTAATAAAAATATTTTCTTGCGCTATTATACCTCGAAGAAAAATACCGAAAAGGTAAAGAACAATACTATCACTGGAAAATTCCCCTGACGACAGTGAGATACATGAAAGCTAGCTTCTGCATAGTACTTGAAAAGCTTAAAGAAGATAACACCAAATTATTTAATTACTTTAGAATGGTTTATCCACTTCCATAAGTACATCAATTGGAAAACAGTTTAAAATATCAAAAAACTCCTATATCCGGCAACGAGATCGGTCCTGACTATGTCGGCTTTGTTACCGGCAAAACGATGCCGATGTGTAAAAACGCCCGAAGTAGGGAAATTTACCTAATCGACATTTTTTGTTCTTCAGGGGTTACATATCGTAGTTATCAAAAAGGTTAAAAGTTTGAAAGTAAAAGAGGATTTTACGTCGGAAGAAAAGATGTTAAAACATTTTTTCTTAAATAATAAATATTTATAAAGGGAATTATAAGAAAATATATTTCTAGGCCCACCAATTTTTCTCCTGATTAGATCCTGACAATAGCGGAAATGTCAATAACATTTATAAGAACTTTTTCAATTGTTTATTTTTATTTTTGGAACTATTTTTAGTTTCTTGAAAGATATTTTAAAAGATAATAAAATACGGTAATTTTTAAACGCATCTCTATATAAAAAATTGTATACATTCTCTAGATTCTACGTACCAAGTTCTACAAAAATTGTTTTTAGGGTTATTTTTTATATCTCCTATAATAAGGGATATAAGGTTTAAAATCATAAATGATAATATTTTAATTTTACCTTATACCTTTTGGGTAAATAGGTTTATTAAAATTCTAGAAAGTACATTTTTGGTTTTTTTTTTACTTGAGCCCTGAACACCTACATCGGTTTTTTAATAACTAAGGTAGCCCATAAAAACGCTCAATTTTGCCCACCCTATACATGGTTTATACGAAAAACACGACTAATAGTAGATATGAATGTTATTAAGCTCTACTTTGTTGCATGACACACGTTGAAAATGTCTCTAGGTTCTTTAAAAATATTTCCCATTTTAAAACTTGTTTTTAAAACTAAGCTTAAAACTTATATTAATTGAACTAAATACGTTCATAATTACAACGAGCCTACATGTAATAAGAGAACTTATATTACGCATCTTCTTTTGCGCTACTAATACTGGGATGAAACCTAAACCAGATTTTAGCCTTGTTATTATTAAACAATGGCCAGCTGGCTTCTATGCTATACATTTTACCATTACAAGGGTGGAGATTGTAATCTACGCCAACAATCGTGTTTTGGTAAACATTTACTGCTGAAATTAATTATAGCAATTAAATTAAAACTAATACCATATCTTAGTTTTAATAAGGTGGTTGTAAGACACAAGTTAGACGGGTTGAAGAGAACTGACTCAAAATGGCAATTTTATTTTTAGATCTTTTATAACATACTATTAAAGATGCTTTAATTATCCCAATCATAGCCTATAAAAAGTAGACATTTTTACTAGAGCCATAATATACCGAGGTAGAAAAAAGAAATTATATTTTAAACATAGGCAAATGACTACAGATTATGGCATTTTGTAAAGACCCTTTAAAGACACCCTGTATATTTGTTAGTTACCCTAATCTACTATATCCTGCTCTTGTTGCTAAAAAATGATTTCTTATATACTATGGTGAATACAAAACAATAATGTAAGATACCAATTTTATGTACAGAGTCAGTAGAAAAACCGGAATGGCGGATTATCTTAGCGATCGATCGTTAAATATAAATGGACCAAATTTTGTGCGAAGGGGTAACTGAACATGAAGACATTAAAAATTATATTTGCAAGGTTGCCAAGTTTACAGTTTTTCTCTAGGTTAGAAAGCGGTTTTTCGTATGCATACAAATGCCATAATATTGCCCGCAATATTTGTCACTTTTGAATTGTTTTGACATTTCAAATTGTTATTGTTATGAAATCTCCATGACATTACAAACAATTGAATAAAGTGCCCTCAAAATTTTGAAAGACAAATCTCACACCTTCTTGTTTATTTTGAAAAAATTTTCAAATATAATTTTTAATTCTTCATTTTTAGGTACCTCTTCGCATAAAACTGGTTTTCTTTATATTTGACGGTTGCTGAGATAATCCACCGTTTCGGTTTTTTTTTACTTATCCTGTATTTTTTTTTCTTTTTATTTATTACCTTTCAAAGACAACTTTGTGCTATTACTGTTTTATATTTATTAAATGCAACCTGGTGCAGATTATCCACATCCAAAGTAATCTAAAATTTAACCTGGTTTTTGATTAAAATTGTAATCTAAAGCAAAAAACCAGTTCTTTCCCATGAATGGAGCTTACGGGCAGCTTGCAGTAAAATTTGAATGACCAGACTATCGGATTTAATTTGAGTAGGTACTTTCCTACATCGTTGCATTTAAATTAAAATTTTATAATTACATTTCCATTAGCAATATTAAAGTTTTTTAATAAAGGTATTTTTAGATTCTGGATCGAAAACCTTTTTAAAAGTACATAGTCAAAATTTTCTTTAAAAAAGATGCTTTTAGCGTAAAAAATTGAGTTATGATAAAAATAAGGTTATTGACTAATTTTTCCACAAAAATCAATAAAACATCCCTAACTACCTTCCAATTAAAGCTGATCTTTAATCTTTTACAATTCTCTTAATACATTTATTAATAATACGTCTAAAAACTATAACCAATTTTAAATGCCTAATTTTAAAAATATTTTGTAAATTTTTATGTTTTGCCTATTTAAATTTTCGAAGAAAATTAATTGGTATTTTTAACGTACCTTCTTTATTTTTAATGATAGCAAGCTTTTTTAAAATGTTTTTGTAGGGTTTTTTAAGAACTACAAGGCTTTGTAAGTAAAATTCCTTAAGATCCCTTGGTTTTTAATTGGGTCAGTTTAAAGGGCTTAAAAAAGGTAGTGCTCGTTGGTAAACAGGGTTTTAAATGACTAAATCTCGTCAAATATTCACTGTACAAAGACCTACGCACAGAAAAATCGTAGCCATTAAAAAGCCTACAATTTAAAACTTCATCATTTTTTCTTATCTCTAGTATTTTCGGAGTTATTAAGGAAAAAAGGGTAAAAAATATGTAATTGTAAATAAATCGTTATTCACTTTTTTAGGTAGTTATTTTAAAATAACGACCGTGGTGGCACTACCGCGCTGTCTTAAAGGTGCTGTGAAATGCACAACTGCATGTTTCAGTGCTTGGACAACGTTGACAAAACAGGGGGAACGATGGGTGAAACATCTAATAACCCGACACCCACGGTACTCTGGTATTTAGGCATATGCCTTCGTGGAATGTCAAAGGGATAAAAAAACTTTAAACCCAATTTTTTCTAAAATTAGACAGGGTGATCAGTTTTAAGTCGGCACTATTGCTAACTTTTTATTATTGGATATACGAAGTCGGTTAAATTAGCAAAGTAGTAGCATTTTTCCGCTGATTTACGTGTTGCCAACAACAAACAAACAAAACAATTTAACATCGGGTTTTCGATTTATTGCAAAAATATACTTTTTTAAATGGATCACCGTGTATATTATATTACTACTACCAAAGATCTATCAAAGACCATTAAAAAAAGTCCCTATGTGTTATATCCAATTTTTAATAGTTTCGAAAATATGGCCATCCTCGGGAACTTGATAGTAAACTGGCATTTTTTAAATAGAATACCCTGTATATTGCATCACCAATAAATAGATATTTTAAAGATCTTTAAGGAAATACCACATTTTATATTTCTTTCACTTATAGTCTAGGGAAATATGGCAATCCAAATCTGAAAGTTATGTTAAATTTTCATTATCTCTACAGCTCCAAGCTAATCAGGGGCGTAGCTACCGCCGTATCAGCCGTATCAATGATACAGGGCCCCCGGTTAAACACCCTGTATAGGGGGTATATGGGTTTTAATAACTTTAATATTTATTTAATTATTTCGGCATAAAAGAAATCACATCCAAAAAATTAAAACAAATAATCGAAATCGAAACCTTGCACTATAGATTTTTTGTCACTAAGCAATAACAGAGTCTAGGTCATATTATTTTATTCAGGGTCAACAACGTGCTAAGTCACCAAAATACTAAGTTCACCTTGGTATATATACAGAAATTGTCTTAATAATAGAGAGGAAAAGAAAGGTATTAGATAAGAAGTAGGTAGTAACAGTGAAGTGCAAAAAAAAGTAAAAGTTAAGCCCCGTACGGGCTATCCCTAGTGGGGGTATGCCTGAACGTAAATTTAACTAAAAGTAAAATTTGATAATATTTTTTAACCCACCGTATATGTAATATTAAGTTAAGAAAGGGTCATTGTTTTGATGATATACAATATACGGGAAAGGTCAAGATATTTCTAATAATGTAGAGCTAGCTAGTTTCAAATAAACAATTTTTAATTGACCAAGTCAGATGTTTTTATATAGTGCATATGTAGTAAAGTTATTGAGTAATAACACTATGTATTTAAAGTGTTTTATATAGAAGGTATAGAATTTAGGCCTCTTTTCTCTAAAAAATATTCCTAACCATTACAACTATATTTAAATAAAACTACTTAGAAAAAACTCCAATATAGAAATTATTCTGTTAACAATAAAAAAATTAACTATTTGTTTATGATCAATGACAAATCTTTTAATTTTTAGAAAAAAAGTCAAAGTTTTTATCAATCAAAACAATTATTTTGTGAATAAATGACTATTTGCATATTTTTTTGTTTTTATTTTTTGATAAAAAAATCTTAGTTAAAACTTTTTGATGATTTGTAAAACTTTGGAAAGTAAAGATTATTTACGTTTATATGTAAAATAATGTTGGATTTGTAAATTTTTGTAAGCTATATGTAACTATCGTTTTCGGTAATATTTCTATATTTTTTTAAGGGTTTATAGTTAATATGGCTCATTTTTAATAGCGGTGTGGGTCCAACACTTTCAGGAAGGGGGCATATGTGAACACCCTGTATAGGGGGTATATGGGTTTTAATAACTTTAATATTTATTTAATTATTTCGGCATTAGAGAAATTAAAAAATTAAAACAAATAATCGAAAATATAGTGCAAGGTTTTTTGTCACTAACCAATAACAGAGTCTAGGTCATATTATTTTATTCAGGGTCAACAACGTGCTAAGTCACCAAAATACTAAGTTTAACTTGGTATATATACAGAATTGTCCTAATAATAGAGAGAAAGAAATTAGAAAAATATTAAATAAGAAGTAGGTAGTAACAGTGAAGTGCAAAAAAGTAAAAGTTTTAGTTAAGTCTCGTACGGGCTACCCCTAGTGGGGGTATGCCCGTACTAAATTAAGTTAGTCAAATAAGTAAAGTTCGTTTTTAAAAAATGTAAAGTTGGTTTTGATGGTCCACCGGTCTTATGGTCCAAGAAGATAGTTCCATATGGTTTATTTGCTCCAGTGACGTTAAAGTGACCCTATATGTAATCCAAAAATTCTACGTCACAATATGGCCATCCTCGGGAACTTGATAGTAAACTGGCATTTTTAAATAGAACACCCTGTATATTGCATCACCAATAAATAGAAATTTTAAAGATCTTTAAGAAAATACCACATTTGATATTTCTATCACTTATAGTCTAGGGAAATATGGCAATCCAAATCTGAAAGTTATTTTAAATTTTCATTATCTCTACAGCTCCAATCTAATCAGGGGCGTAGCTACCGCCGTATCAGCCGTATCAATGATACGGAGCCCCCAGGCTATAGGGCCAGGAGTGGTCCGAGCCACCCTTGAAAAATTGCTGGGCCCCTCATGTGGACATGAAAAGAAATAGAAAGACAAAAAAATATATTTTAGAAGTGAGGACCTTTTTTTTGCTCCTTAACATTATTATGGGTTATTTTGTAGATACAGGAATGGAATGTAAGGTTTTTGTCTATAAGCTCGTTTTTTTTTTGGTCTTCAAAAATTTCCTATCTTAAAATGAATTTAGCCACCTCTAAAAATGTTCGGCCCGCCCTTGGACACCCCTAAACCAAAAAGCTGGCGTCGCCACTGGTCCGCAAATTCCTTGTGTTTAAGATACAGGGTGTTCTACTTGTAAAAAAATTTTGGCAATGGTATTAATATTATAAGGAGGGTAATTTATCACTAACCTAATTACGTGTAATCAGTCCAGTGGCATCTCGAGCGGCAACTGAAGGAATATTACTAATTAAGAACGGGACGCCACGGACTGTGTAATAGGTGTAATATGTTTGGTTTTTTCTTTTGATTGGAAAAATAAAAATACAGCTTTTATGTACCTTAATATTTTTTTTGTGTCTGTGAAAAGTGAAAAGAAAAAAATTAATCCATTTAATTGTATAACTAAGACCAAAAAAAAACATTGCGGAACTTATTCTTTTAAAAATTAGGTTTTATAATATTTTATTATATATTTTTATTTAAATAAAGTTTCAGTCTTACAATTTTTACCGAACAAAAATGTTGTAAATTGTCAGTTTTGTGAAAACATTAACACCCTGTATCTTGAAAACAAAAGATAATGTGAAATCAGCTCTTACATTTTTTTAGCAACATATTGTAACATCCTGTATTACTATATTTAAAATAATTATGTTTAAAATATCGTTAAAAAATGTTTTGTTAAGTTTTTTTTCAATTTTTAATTTATAACACTTTATAATACTACCCTAGTAAAAACCATGAAAAAATAATAACTAATAATCTCAGTATTTTTTTTTAATGACTGTGCCAAAAAGTTTAAATATTTACAAAACAAATTACTTAATACCTTTTAAATTAACTTTTTTTAATAATTGTTTTTTTTAATATCTTTTTGCTTAAATTTGGCAAATTTATATATAGACTTAAAACGCTTCTTAATGTCTAATTTAATTAAATTTACCCAATTCAGTGACGTCTCGAGCGGTAACTCAACGAATATTTCAGACAAAAAAATATACGCCACTAACTTTTGTACAAGTTTTTACTTTCTTTAAAATAGGCTAGTAAAAATAAATTATTTTGAGCTCCTAAAATGTCTTTAGCATTTTTAAGTAATAAAAAAATTTACCCAAATTTATATATCCGGCCCACTCAAAAAACATGGGGAAAATTTTAAATACACCTTATTTGGGACAATTCGCTAGTTTTAATATTATTGGTATTTAATTAAGTGTTACTTGTTAATGTTTTATATTTTTTTCTAAAAATAAATAATAAATATTAAAATAATATTCAAAAGAAATGTTTCCCCATACTTCTTTTGTAATCCAGGGGTATGCAATTAGGAGATTTTTTCCCAAAAACTAATCCAAATTTAAAAAAACTTAAAATCTAAAATAACTGTGTTTTTTCTTGTTTAATTCAACTAAAATATAAATTTGTTCAAAAGTCAGGGGCATATATTTTTTGTCAGAAATACTCGGTCCATGGACAATATAAATTAAATCACGTTGGGTCTAAACTAGCCTCTTAATGCAACAAATAACACTGCCCAATTTTATTAAAAGTAAGTAAGAAATAATTTAAATATTATTAAAAACCCATTTCTTTATTTAGCACCCTGTATCTGGGAAGCAATGAATTTCCGGACCCATGTTTATATAAACTTTTTATATATTTTTAATAGCAGCTCTTAATTTTTCAACATTCTGTAACACTTTGTATAAATATAACTAAAAACTAACTTATAGTACGAGATCCGAATAGGAGGCAATGCTAGTTATTAAAATATATATTGGTAAATAATACAAAATATACCAAAAAAAAAAATAAAGTTTAAAATTTTAAAATTTACCACAGCTTTATTAATAACATTGAAGAAACAAAATGTACTTTTATATAAGTACTGTTAGGTATAATAAAACAATAAACATTGACATTATACAGGGTCACTTAAACATTTTAAACTTACTTTTTTAATTGGTCCTAGCCTTGAGCTAATTTTTTTAGGCAACCCCATGGCAATACCAATAAGTTTAAATACCATCTTTATTACAAAACAGTTTTTATCCGGTAAACAGATGGGTGAAGGTCGCCTCCTATTCGGATCTTAGACTATAACTAAACAAATAAAGACTTAATGAATTAGTATTAATATGTATTCATAAAAAGCTATATCATATCATATCATGAAAGGTTTCAATGCAAACATTTATTGTTTAATCTCTACCTGCTAGTGTTCAACACACTAAAACACAATAAAAATATCGAAGTGGCACAACATGTAGATTATTTGTACTGTGTTTTTGTATTTCTGTGTCATCATAACCTCTTTTTTATGGGCCTAATTTTGGAGACCCCACTGATATGGTAGTATTTATTATTGCAAATTAAAACACGAGCGCTTAAGAAGAATTCCACAGGTGCAGACAATCTGAATATTTAATTACAATGATATTAGTTTTTAATTAAGCATTTGTGCTGTTTTCCATTTTAGTAAATGTGTCTCAGTGGCCAGATTATTAATTAAAAAATCTGAAAAAATGTAGGTATAAAAATAGACCATAACAAAGCGCCAGGTGTTTTCAGTTCGGAGCACTAACGACCTTAATGTTTTAAATTTTTTATTTGCCCCAAATGTTCTCAGCAAGTTAAGTAATCTCCGACCCTTTTTAAAAGATGAGTGGATAAATCAACATTCTTAATTAGAACAGCGTTGCCAAATATTTTAAAATAAACACATATTTGTGACATTTTGGATAATATATTAAAGAATTATTGCAGGGACGGTCATAAGGTCATATATATAACAAAAACTTTGTATACAGCAGTTTTAACTTTTATTTTGTAAGTAAAAGGCAAAATGAGGGTAGCTTACAAATAAATTATTAGAAATCAAATAATATGCTTTCTTAATAAATTTAATAGCTGGGTTTACTATAATCTTATTAAATTTGTCACTTTAAAGTAACAACAAGACAGGAAAATTAATTTTAGAAACATATTCTAGCTGAGCTGCAATCGATTATTAGCACTGATCTCGATGGATTGCAAATGTTATTACCTGCGCGAAACAAAAGTTACATTTCATGGGCGAAAAACCTGTTTGTGCGCAAGCAAGTTGAGGGTAAACGCACCTGGCGCCAAACAGACTATCCGCATTATCGGAAAGAATTTGTCGACGGCGTCCTGTTTTTTATTCGAAGTACGGTAGCTAATGAGCGTCACGGTCAGACCGCGTAGGAAGGATAGGGGTGCCGGTGTTTGTAATTTGCCACGGCTTTTATGTGCGCATGTTCGTCCACCCATCTATTTGTTTACTGCGCGAGGTCGTAAAAATCCGAAAAATGCTTCTTACCACTGCGGATCTAAATGTAGGTTATCTATGATTATTAGTCGTTTGTAATATTCTTTTTAAGTTCTCAGTAGTATAAAATATGTGTTTTGTAAAAATATTATTTTGCCGTCATTTTATTATCGGAAACCCCGGAAAGGAAATTTGTTTTTAAAGAGAAAAAACTTCCCATTTTTTAATATTCTATCCAGCTGATTGAGCTGAAATTTGGTACACACGTTAATGGTAGGGGAGCCCAAGGGGGATTTCAGCGCGGCAGAATAGTATACTGAAAAATATATCCTTCAGAAATTGTTGAACGCGTCAGATTAAGATAGGGTGAGGTAATTACATGCTAAACAATGTATATTTTACTAATCTGACAATTTAAGAGTGCTGCGCTAAGGAAACAGAGGGCTAAAAAATCAATTTGACAGTTTGGAGCGTGACGACTTTTTTTTGAGAAAATAATTAAAGGATAACGAAAAGTATATAAGCCGATACGATCCGAACGATTTCCACAAGCCGAAATAATAAAAATATTTTTTCTGACATATTTAAAAATCTGTAGTCGCTTACCCCACCGATGAACATGTATACATACATTATATACCTTTTTTTCTTCTTATCTTATCTTTATCTATTATTTGCAACCCAATAGGTCTCTTTGACGCTCGAGTAAATCCCCATTTCGCATCGTGGGCTCCCCTACTATTAGTTTGGATGACAATGCATGATTAGCTGTGTGACGTATATGGAGGAGCCCCCAAGATGGCGGACTTTTTAATGCACTTCTGCAATAAAGGATTAAAATAAAAGGGAATGTTAAGGGAAACTCAAAAACTAAAGTGACGTGATTTTAAATCCAACATAGCAGAACACCTAAGATAGCGGACTGGTTATTTTTAATGCATTTTTACAGTTTGGATATTAAATGAATGAAGAGCTCTTGCTAAGAGTACCTAAAAAAGTGACATCAATCCAATATCGCGGACCAACTTTTTTATGCTTTTCTAACATATAAGTATTAAGTAGAAGGAGGCCTCGATGCAAATGCCCAATTGTATTGCAGCTAGAGTGTTTAAAATTAACCGGCAAAATACCTTGCAAAAATGATGTGTTAAATCAGATAAACTGACTGAGAAACCTGATAAGCGATAACTAAAAAATAAAAAACATAATCACAATAAAACACTATTTTTAAAACAAGCTTTGATTAAAATGCACTAAAAGAATAAAGTAAACTTTCTCTTTAAAGCTTTTACTATAAAAATAAAGCGTAATTACACAATTTTTATGATATAAAAGCTTGTCGTGAGATTTACCTAAGTAGATAAACAAATGAATTAAATATCTTAATCTGATTACATTTTAACTTTTTAATTTTCAAACTAAGTAAACAGAAGTACTTAAATCTTGCGACAAGCTTTTATATCTTTTAAATTGTATAATGACGCTATATTTTTATAGTAAAAGTTAAAAAAAAGTTCATTTTATTCTTTTAGTGCATCTAAATAAAAACTTGGTTTAAAAATAGTTTTTATTTATTTTTTGGTTTCTTAAAAATTAGATAAAAACTATTACTTTCTGAGTTTCCTTATGACACCTGAAGAGAAAAACATAATAATTGGTCTCTGAGTTTTCTGAAAATTTGTGGTTAGAGTCCTCTGTTTATGGGAGCATTGATTCCTTAGTTTTTTGAATTTGTTTTTAAACAATAAGTATATTTAGTGTTTTTTTATAATGTGTATAAGCATGTGCGATATTTATTAAACAAATCTCAGAAATATTAGACACTGTTGTACATTTTTTAATAAGCCTTTTCAGTTACAATGGTAAAGAATTAATTGTATGTTTTTATGCAAACAGTGGTCGAAAATTTAAAAAAAACTGGATTTAGGTAAAGTTTTTAATTACTTTTTTTTAATAAATGAATAATTTCTCAACTTCTATATTAACAATATTTGGCAAATTGCCTTTTTATAAATTCTACAAGCTGTTAAAGTAATAATTTAACTTTAAGAACAGTCTGTACAATGATATAAAGAAAGTTTGGAAAAGTTGAATCAAAGAGAATAGACAAGGATAGAGGATCAATCGCCGTTTCGAAAAGTGGCACAATTTGAAGAAAGGGTCTGCGGGATGGCAGAGCATGCGCATACGCACTCCGATGTCAAAATCGGCGGTATATTCAAAAACATTGATTTATTGAGTAAATACACATAAAACATTAATAAAAAGTGTGAAATGTGGTTAATACTGAAATTTATTAATAATTTAATGACTAAATATTGGTAATTTAGTGCTATAAAATCTATTTGGTAGCTATTTTTTTCATAGATTGGAATAGGTTAATGTGGAAAAATATATATAAATTTTAGGGAAATAAGAACTAAAAATTAAAATCTAAATAGAGTTATTTATTTAAAACTAAACTTTTATTGTGAAATTACATATTTAGCATAAAGAATGAGATGTAAAATGTAAAAAAGTGTATAATTTTAAGTTAAGAAATATATGAAAATAGCACGCTTAACCTTACCAACCAAATAAATTATAGATTTATTTTGATCCTATTTAGTTGAAAGGTAATATAGTGTATAAGTTAATATAACTTATACTGAGAAAAGCGTAGTAGGATTTCAGTTTCCATAGTCCACTGTGCTTGGTCCATTTTATTCGATATCTACATACTTGTTTTTTAGGTATGAGGAAGCAGATAAGATTGTAGGTTTTAATTGACAATGAAAATTTAAGTTTCCACAATACTGAATATAATATTATTTTGAAATAAAATACTTTTGTAAAGGAAGTTCAAAAATGCTCGGTATTGCAGAAAAAAAAATCCGAATCCTAAACATCTTTTTTGCCACAAATTTTTGATATTGATAAAAATAAGTGTACTTTCCTCTTAAGAAAAATTCATAATTTTTAAGATATTTTATATATCTACCACCGAAAACAATATGGGATAGTTGAATTTTTTCGTAAAATTAATAATAGTCTGCTTTATGGTACGAACTTAAGTGGACACACTCTAATATTGGTTTGTACCTCAACTGGGTCAGTTATTTAGTGTTTAGGCCATTTTATTTTTGTGTTTTAGTATAATTTTATCACTATTAATACTTTTAAACTGGTCATTTGTCTGTCTTACAGTTCAAGGAAATTTTTTAAATATGGAGTGACGCAGACAGAAATCCTCTATTGGTTCATTGTGTCTTTACCTCCAGCAAGATATTCATTAAATATATTTTACGTATTTATATAAAATATTAATGTATATAATATTTTGTTAAAAAATAAATCCTACATAAAGTATTAATTTGTTTTTATTCATAAAAAAACAACGTAAATAATTTCAAAAATAATTTATTTAAAAAACCAATAAATTTACACAAATGTTGTTTCAATAATTTATATTTAAAACACAGGTCACACGTAAAATTAAACCGAATAAAACACAAAACAAATAAACATCCACAACAATCACGAAACATCTGCCATATTGAACATATTGAAAGTCAAGAGTTTTGACATTTATAACAGCCAATAGCAAGCCGAAACAAGATCCTCTCATGCGCATGACGAGTAATCCCGCTGTGTTAAGTTAACAATCAAACCGGTTAAAGTTCGCTAGATAGTATTGATTCAGACACAAAAATGTTACGTAAAAAGTGCGTATTGAAACAAAAAATTATAAATATATCCATACTTTTGACCAAGCACGTGCTTTTTAACAACTGTAAGCAAGAATAAAATAAAATTTTGACGAGCTCTTTCGGTCGCTGAACACAATCACAAGTCGCAGGTGTGTGCCATTTTTTAATTGGTGGGGGTAAATCAACTGTTTCTCTCCCCTTGTCCATTCTCTTTGAGTAGAATGCAGCAGTTTTTACTTTTATTTTGCAATTAATACTACTAAATGTGATAAGGGGTTTAGTTTAGAAATAAAACATTAGAAATCATATAATAGGCATTTTAATAATTTTGTCAAAATAATCCATACAAGCAGCACAACAATAAACTTAGCCATCGATAGAAAATATTAATTACTCAACTCCCTTGGTTTATAGGTTCTGTTTTCAAATATGATCGATACATCTTGGACTCTCATGTTGGCAGTAAGGAATTGTTGCAAAGTGTCAACTCCATCTCTTGGCATTCTGTCAAATGGATATCCCATGGATCTGCGGTCTGGATATAACTGATCTTTTACACCACAGTAAGAATAGGCATCATTGCACTGACCGGTAGTTGTTTGATTGACCTAAAAATAATTTAAATTAAGTATATGGCAAGGTGCAAATGGAAACCCGTATGTTGCGTGCGAAGTATCGCACGCAACATACGAGATACACGACTCGAACGTGCCAGACGCGCCGCGTGCTTCACCGCGTCTGTCGCGACCGACCACTTCGAAAAATGTCTTATACTCGAACGAAACAAAGATAATTATTTAATTTAAGTTTTGGATTTAAATCATGATTATAATCAAATGATAATCAATAGGATGTATTGCTTTATTCTTTGGTAAAAATCGAAATTTCAAATTTAAATCAACAATTAACTCTTTTATTAGTGAGAAAAAGTAGTAGACATTTTTAAATTACAGCTATAAGATAAGTGCTGTAAATTTTACTAATTACACAAAATAACAGTGAACTGACAATAACCCAAAAAACAAACAACTTTATTTTTCTAAAAACAAAGCGCGCGAGACACGAGAAACTATGTCATTACTCCAAAAGGAACACGTCCACGCGTAAACGCGACTTGCGCAACTTCATCTCGCTAGTCAATTTGTGCTGTTTAATTTGATTTTATTAAGATATAAAAGAACGCGTTGAGCTTTGTCGCGTTACACGCGATGGATGCGTCTCAATTTGCGCTTTGCTTAAACATATTTCATTTAATTTAAGATTAATTATCTTTCTTTTAAAGGAATCTAAGTCTTTACTACATTTTTTAATTTATGAAAAACACAATGGCAACGTTTTTAATAACAGCAAGTTAAAGAATATGAGAGGTACGTGTACAAATGGCGTTTTTAAATAAATGCGAAAAAGTGAAATTATTTAGTATTTAAAATAAAGGTTACTGTGTTGTGTAATACACGTTGAGTCAACAGTCAACCATTAGGAAGATATGGCGGTACTAAGGTGGCAGAAAAATAATGTTTAATTTTATTCCTTTAAAATTATCTATATCTCAAAAATTAATATTATGAAGGCACCATGTTTTTAAAAATTATGCAATCTTTTAAAATAAGTAGAAGATGTTTAAATTAAATAGTTCTATCTTTTTATAAATTAAAAAAGAAACAAATAGACTGATGTGTGATTAAAAGCTTTTTCCTTTCTTGTATTTTTTTTTATTAAACTTGCCAGTGCAAAAAAGTAACGAGACAAAAAAAAATAAATTTAGAAAAATTATTTAATTGGCTGCCCTTGTTTATTAGGACATTTTTAATATTGCTTTTTCTTCGACAGTTTAAAAATATATACATTATTGTAATTTTAAACAGAATAACTTTGAGCTCATTTCCCACGTTCATGGGCGCCAGCGGGATGACTTCCAGGGGGATGCAAAGTAAAAAAAAAACTTTAACAATCACGGTGACTACCAAGGGGGTGCAAAGTAAGAAAAAGGTTAAAAGCAAATAAAACTTTGAAGAGCAGAAAAAGGGCCTTCAACATATTCATCCACAGCATACAGGTGGCAAAACACTTTAAATTACCTAAAATGAATATTTTCTTTTCCAAAACTTACTACTTTTCATACATTTTCAAGGTGCAAAGGGGGCAACTTTCCTCCCGGCGCCCATGCCCACATTCATTACTAACATCTATTACCTGCGATCGTCATAAGGTACTTTAAATGTGCATAAATACGATAATTTGTATGAGTGGTATATTTTTCGAGACATGATCAGTTTTACTTCCCTCAGTTTCTTGACCCGCAAGTAATCCTAATCATCTGATCATGGAACAGATGCCAAAAATATTAATAAACATTCAGAATGAAGTTAGTCATATAAGTTTTCATAAGAATGATATCAGTTTTACTTCCTTCAGTTTGTTCACTGATCATGTCTCGACGACGTTTTTGACAACCTCGTTTTTTAAATATGACCTTTTGGCCAAGGTAACAAATTTGTTATCACATATGAGTATAAAAATATATAATGTGTACGCAAAATTACCAAATAATAAACTCAATCACTTTCAATAAAAAAATCGTAGTAGGCTATAATGTCGCTTATGCCATGGCTTACAAATAATCTTTTACAAATTGGAAACATAAAATTAATTGTTTGTATTGGTATAAACTACAAGGAAGTTTTTTTAATAGTTTTTAGTGATTTATCAATAAGCGGTCGTAGAAAAAGTACAGAGTGCAACTTGCATGGAATACTCTTTTTTCTCTCGTATGACTTACAATGCGAAAGTCATACTCGTGGGAAATGAGTAAGATTCCGTGCTCGTCCCATATTATACCTACAATTATTTCGAAGTGGTTAGTAGTTTATCAAGCAGTTGACAAGTTTTGCTTTTTCAGTGAGCTAATTTATGATTACACATCGTTTTAAAGGTTTAAGATACGCAAATGTACTTATTCAGATAAAATTTTCCAGTTGTATTCTTTCTTTATGAAAGAAAGATCAGTAGCGAAGTAATTTGCAATCTTTGCAATTGTGGTCCGGATTTTCCTGGATGAACATGCTTTCATCTAGTAACCCTGGCAAGGGTGCCTTTAGATAAAATTCAAAAACCAGTTACTTACCGCATCATCATCAATGTTTGAAATCATAACAAATAATTGGCATGGAAAACCTTCAGGACTACCCTTAGGTATGAGAAGATTATCTGGCCATCCGCAACCGCAAAAGTTAAACTGGGCCAACTGGTCACCTCCTTGAGGTCTGGAGGTATCTATGTCACGGTAGGTTCGTTCAAATGGAATGGTTACAGATGAATCGGATGAGAGCCGGGTTATGGTATTTGCTCCCTGTCGCACTAAAAGAAAATAAACATTACCTACTTTTTAGTTTCTACATAAAATTACTTTTAAAAAAATAGTTATTTTCTCTTTTCTGAACAAATAGACATTGTGTGTGCAATTTATTAGTTCTTAAACCCCTTTAACATTTCTGTAATAATTACCAAAACTAACATTAACTGATTCGCAAATTTTAGATAAAACAAAGTAAGGTTAAATTATTTTATTATTTTATTATTATTTAACTTACATATAATATGTCCATTTTTGATCAGATTTTAAAAGTATAAGGTATTCTATAAGTCACTAGTGAGCTAAAGGCTGCGTTCCACTAAGAGCTCACAACGCTCACAATGCTCCTTTTATCGTCGAATGAAGGAGCATTTTGAGCGTTGTGAGCGCTTAGTGAAACGCAGCCAAAGTATACTTCCGGCTCACTAGTGACTTAAACAAATCCGTGGTTACAAACAAAATATATAACAACCACAACTTGCTTTACAAAAAATTACAAAATTTTGTTGTTGGTGTTGACAATGACAAGAAACAAATAATTGATGACGTTTTCAAATTATTTTCGGCTTTTAATAAAAACCATACTGATACAATAGTATCGGAATAAAGTTTTGTATTCGATGAGTGAGTCCTTACATAAATTTAGGTAAGGAAATTTTCTTCCTTGCCCTTTGGGCTCGAGAGTCAAACTTTTCTTGAGTGACTTATATGTGACATAACTCACTAATCAATAAATAACTATTATACCATTGTGCATTATAAGTTATTATTTTTCAAAAAATACTCCTTATTAAAATAAAGAGTAAACGTTTACTAAAAAGAGCTAGGAAAACTCTATTTATTACTTACGGTTGACTTTAAATTTATCTAACTCAATAAACAGATGTCTTTGATCCCTGAATAGCCAAGGGTTGCCCCTTTCGTCAAATTTCGGTGCCAAGAAAATACGACAAGTTCCTTCCCGAGCCTGATTGCTTGTAACTTGGATTTTGTAAGAAAATTGTCTATGTTGAAGATGGGTGAATCTGAAAAAGAAAACAGATTTAAAGGAAAATAAAACAACAAAGAAATAAATAATGTATTTCACAAAATTTTACTTTTATGTATCAGCCTGACTGATGCAAAAACGGTAAAACAAGAATATGTTATTAGAAAATTTAAATATTTACAAGTAAAAATATTTTGCAATAAAATGGTTTACTTCATAATTTTTTCACTTCTGGCTTAAACCAAAAACCATTATATCTTTTTAGGCACTGATAATTGTTTGAAAAAAATAATAGCTTTTAGTTTATATTTTAATAATTATTTACGCTAAATTACCTTACAAATACCGATCCGCGAGGTTGGAAGTCCATACCTCTGGATAAATCGACATCGGATTGTTGCCAAAATGTTTGTAAAGCATTTGCTTGTCCGCCTTGAGTTTCTATTTGAATATCATCAACTGTTACACCAGGATTTCCTAACTAAAAGTTTAAAACCAAATAAAGTTTTATACACATATATGAACTATATTTACATAACTCATATTTCTAATTACTAATAATAATAATAATAATAATAGTACAAATAACTGGCGATTTTAAATTTGAGTTACCTGAGTTTCGGTATATCTTGGAAGGGTAGACTTAAATTCCTGGAAAAGATCATCAACGAAACCATGCCAACGATAGAAAACTGGATCTCTCATAGCAGTAGCAGAATCACCAATTACTCCAAAAGATTCCTAAAATAGCAAGCACTTATTAAAGTTAAAAGGATTATTAGGGATTTGTTTTTTATTTTTGGAGAGTATTATTATTTATTTTTATATTTTTTTTAATTTTCGTTTTTGGGCATATAAAAATCTAAACTAAATTTATATATAAAAGAAGAACAAAGACATATACCAGAAAGTACTTTAAATTTTTTAAAACATTAATTTTAGCTTTCACTAACGTCATTTTGTTATTTATATTACTCTTTTAAAAAATACTACCTACGTTAAACCATTATTACTATTAATTTTTCCGAAACAAAATAAATTCTACCTAATATGGGATATTAATGATGTCAAAGAATTTTAAGGTATGTTTTTTACGCAAACAAAAAGTTTTTTATTAACATTAATTTTAATCTTGTTTCCTTAAAAATCTTATTTTTTCCTGCTTACCAAATGTCTATGATCAGGATCATGGATATAAGACAACATAATATGGCCAGTGTTATGAAGATCTCCATAATATTCACGGTTTGGTGATAATATACTTGATTCGACCATATTTCCTAGTACATCAATACCTTCATATTCGGTAAGTTGAATCATTTGACCACTTCTCTGTAAATAAATTTAAAAACGTTTATAAGATTGTATAAAAAAATATTTTATAGCTTTTATGTTTGTTTTCTTATAACAATTTTTATATAAAACTTTTTATTAGGTAGGACTTATTCGAAAAGATATTTTTTTTTAAGGGTACTATTTCCTAGTGAATCAATCCCTTAATTGTCGGTAAGATGAATCATTTGACAACTTTTCTGTAAACAATTTTTAAAACGTTTATAAGTTTGTATAAAAAATATTTGATAGCTTTTATGTTTGTTTCCTTATTTAAAATTTTTGTATAAAACTTCTTGTTAGGTAAGAGCTAATTAAAAGTAAGTAAACGAAAAATACATTTTTTTAAATAATTATTGGTTTGTTTAAAATAAACTATTTTTTGCAAACTAACGGCTAGTTCAATTTGATTCACATGTGTTATAAATAGGTAATTCTATAATAAAATACTATTAAAAGGATAAGTATAAATCTCGTTGTTCCTTACATCTCTAACAAGTCCAGAATGGATAGCTTCATAAATCCTATCCCTCCATCTTTTAATATCATCTACATCCAAAACAATTCCGTCCACTTCTCTTTTAAGATTTTGAAGCCTTTGTCCAGTTACTCTGGCTGGCCAAGCCCTACTTGCAACCAAGTTATCCAATTTGGGAAAGTAGGCTTCTTTAATCGGAGCATCCCAATCGAGAAGACGTTCCGTACGCTGCATTTTGTTACAGAGACGTTCAAAATTATATCTGTAACAATAATGTAGAAAATTATTTTCTGTTATGTTAGTTTTCTTTATAATCATTATACTACCTGGCCATAATCTGTTGATGCATATAGTAGAACAATTCTCCTCTTCTGTCCTTAGCTACAACATTTCTTGCGGCCTCAAATGGGTATACCAAATGCCAATGCCAGTGATGAAGATTAAGACCTATATCTTCTCTGAAATAGGCAAGGCGATGTTCTTCCTCTAAATCTGATGCTGTGTAATCTTTAGGCACTTCAATTGGCATCTTAAATAAAATGGTATTTTAGATAATTTAAAAAACAATTGATGTAAGTGCTCCATTTAAAATGGTACTAATTTCACTAGTATACAAGGTGTTAATAAACTGTGATTTTAAACCGATATTAAAGAATAATCTTATTAAAATAAAAATAAAAGTTAATGTAAACACAGTTCCGTATCTTCTTACAGGTTAAATTTGTAAAAAAATTAAGTAAATAAAGTTTACTAAAATAAGTGTTTTCAAATTTTTGAAATTTTTTAAAAAGTTTAAAACCTCTGTATTTTAAAAACGAAAAATTTGCGGGATCATGTTTATAAAAGTTTTTTTAAATTCTAATCCGAGGATTATACCATATCAGTTGGACACTACAGTTCACGGACACCCTGTATAATTATGCTTAAGGCTCCTGACGAGTGCTTTATAATCCTGTAATATAAACTCTATTCCTTTACCTACTACAAAATGGCGGTAGTTTAACAATAACCTAAATACCATTTTTTTATATACTTTTTTAATGATTATATATTCTACAGGGTGCTTTAATTAAAAAAAAACTTGTTGACCTACCCTGTATATTAAATAATTAAATTAACAATACCACATGTATTATATCTAGCTTTATTAGTTTTGAAAATATGGTCATCCATAAATAAGGTATTTACGTAATATTTAAAATACCGCTATTTTTTAGTAGGTAAAGGTATTAACTTTATATTCCTGAATTATAAATTACTCATCAGGAGTTTTAAAATGATGTGTCACAAGATTCCCTTTTGTTTATTTTTTTTCCAGATGGAGCCTAACAGCCATCCTAAAATTTCCATTTGTCAAATTTATTTGAAAATGTAGTGTTAACCCATAAATTTCATTTTCTTAGGTTCTATTTTTAAATGGATTCCTTCATAAAATTAGGGAAGAAAGGGGGGTGAGACATTAATGAAATACAGTGTATAAAAAAATATAAATCTCAACCCGTGCTAATGTGTCAATATTATAATAAATAAATAAATTATTTTAATCTATTTTTATTAAATCAATCAAAAGTAAACTATAAATAATGTAAATAACAATATTAAAATTTGTGAACATACTTTAATAGGCTCTGAGCCAAAATTTTACAATGGTAAAAAAACTATTTTAATTAATAGTTAAATACGTCACCAACCCCTAATAATTAAAATTTAAAAAAATATATCTATAGTTTTTTGTAAATTAATTTTAAAGTTAATTAAAATATATTCCACTAGTTCAATCAACTTCACAATGTTGCTAGTGCTTGTAAAAAGCGTCACGTTAAATAAATAAGCCAACAAAGGAACAAACAATATAGAAAAGGGATGTCGTACCTTGTATCTTTTGTGACGTAGGCACACTCCAATTACATCATGAAACTATGCGGCGTTTTAAATAATTTCGCGGGTATTTCCACAAAAATGCAAATTTTGGCATAATTACAAAAAATCTTTTAATTTCGGGAAAATTTGAAGAAAAGGAATGAAATCCAATCTATCTATACCGAAAATTTGCTACCTTAGATGTACATGGTTAAGGGCCTATTGTTTTTTATTTTAACACGTTCTTACCCTAGCTCCTTCAGGAACAACATTAGCATCTTCACGGGCCTTGGAAAAAACTTTGCTGTCCACATACTTGTCAGGAAATGCATGGATAACTGAGGGAACATCTAAGTCCTTAGTATCTTCCCTATGAAGAAGGGCAACGGAAAGTGCGTAATTGAAGAGGTATGGATTAACACGATCTCTGGCGTACACTGCTACTGCAAGAAGGTCATCAACACTCCGAACACCTGCCAAAAAAAATTAAAAATTCAATTAATATTTTTATTTAAAAATCCCATTAAATATTTTTATATTTTTAACCGTCTTCAAGTTAGGTTCTCAATTCTTCTGTATATTTTTGTGTGAATTTTACGCGATTGTGGGCCGATTTTATTTTTCTTTATTTACCCACCACTTTAGCGGTGGTCCTATAAAACCAAGTAAGGATCCTGTGAGAGAAAGGTACTAGACCTAATTTTTCTCCTTGTTGTACGTTATTTGTGCGGCAAAGCTGCCTTTAGATAATATATAAAGAATAAAGTCGTTTAAAAAGAAGAGATCAGGGACGCGTTTAAGATCGACAACTTTGGGGTAAAATTTGCCCGTTTCAGCGAACTAAAAATAGGTACTAGGTACAAGAAGTGTTTTTAGTGTATGTTTACCAATTTAATAGTAATAATTAGAGATTAGCAGATATGCACAAAAAAGTAAATAAATATGCTCATATATATGCAAGAATTTTAACCAAGATATGCATAAAACATGTAATTAATTGCAAATATTGTTGTATAAAAATAAAACAAGTAATTAATAAAAATGTATTAGTAGTAGTAATATATAACAAAAAGATTAACAGTATAATACCAAATGGTATTTATAGAAAGATTAAACTAAATATAAATATTATTTAGTATTATTATTAAACTAAAAACAATAAACAATTAAATGTTTTTAATATATTTAACCAAATACTTATATCTTCGGTCTAAGTATTTGTAAGGAGAAAAAGCTTTGTTCTACATTTACAGACGTGGTTGGGAAATATTTTTTTAAACTAATAAACTTGTATCTACATTAATTTTTTACAAAGCCAATAGAGATAATTTTAGCCCCATTTAATTAAAAAAAATATCCTTCATTTTTCTCTAATACATTTTTAGGTTTTTTCCTCTTTTTTCTCCCAATAATAGTATCTACCACTGACACTATTAACAGGTGTTTGCAATTATTATTTGATTAAATTTAAAGATTCTACTGAAGACAACTTATTTGATTTCAACTTAAAAAAAACATATTAAACACAAGAGTAGTCATACCGTCAATTGAGACCGGCCTGCGCCCCCAAAATGGGGCCCCATTTTTGGGGCCATAGGGCTCCGCCCCTTCTATGGCCCCTTTTTTTTAAAAAAATTAAGTCATTTTTTTCACCTCAGGCCTGTGCCCCTTTTGGGGGCCCCATAGGTCATCTGTCAACTGTCATCATTGTGGTTATGTTTCTTTACTTGTGAATTCAATATTTAGTGTGCAGTTCCTTATTGTCTCGATCTTCAATTGGAGTATGCGTGCGCGTTCATTGTAGCTTCTCTGCCTAAATTTTTGAGAAAAAAGTCCATGTTAATACCTGATTCGAACCACCGACCTTGATGTTACTGGAGCCGCGCCGTCCCCGCTGAGCCAACACGGGTAGTTAGAAAAGTAAAACTGGAAGGTATTGCGGTCGAGACTGTTTGAGTACGAGCGCCCTTGCGGCTCGATAGGTGGTATCAATTGCTTGATGGCAGGCCTATATTACAGGAACGTGTAAAGTCGTGGGGTTGGTAAGAAAATATAATTTTTAGAAAAGAAACCTGTAAACACAATAATCGTTTGTAATTTTTTTTTATACTGTGGGCGTTTAAATCGATAATAGAGTGGTACCATCTTTATCTTTGTATAGGGTAGTGTACAGTTGTCTACATAAAAATATTTAAGTAGAGCGCCTAAATTCTAGAGGCTTTATACAAATTACAGCTAAAAGTTTAATTTTTGGTAAAGAGATGGTAAATTACTAGTTTTGAAAGGTTTTTGGGCATGGTAAACCATCTGTTTGTTACAATTTAAATAATTGATTACGCCTATTTTAGTACTTACTGAGCTCTTGAAAAACAATATGCGGCAACGGAGGTGTAGGTAGTTATGCATATCGGGGTAAAATAGTATAATTTTGTCGCCTTACAAGACAATATGTTTATTGTTTTCCCTCTTAAAACCTTGATTTTAAGGTGCAAAACATAATTTTGTAATAAAAAGTATTTAGCAAGTTTATATGAAAAAAAAACGAATAGGTATGTTTTCTTTTTTTTGTTTTAATAATTGAATACTTTTGTACAACTCTAGGGCATGCACTGCAATAAAATAATGATTCCATAAATAAAGTTGCACACCGAGGGGTTTTACACCATGTATCTAAAAGGACTTTACAGATTCGCTTAGTTTATAATTAAATTCTTTTCTACCTAATATTTATTACTAATACTACTACTAACTACCTATCTAGTACTTACAGATTTAGGTAGAATGTGCTTTAAACATATTTATATCTGTAACAATTAAACTAAATTAATATCAAAAACCTTTATTAACCATATATATTTTTTCAAAATTTTGTTGTATTATAATTATTAATTTAAACAAAAATAATTTAAGTTAGAACTCGAGTAAGATCTGAATGACTTTTAAAATAGGTCTAACTACTTAAGTCGGAATTTATTTGTAATTGTCAAACACAAAGTTATAAACAGGTACCATATTCAAAAAGGCATTTTACCAAGAACTTTGTCTATATATTTTACGGCGATACGTGTGTTTTTATTCTCACCGGTAAAGCTCATCGACTAATGAGAGTGTTTTCGATTTTATGTTTTCTGATATTTATTTTTTTGCATATAATATTGCATATATAATCAAATGACATATCTTTGTAGTAGGGATTGATATATTACTAAAAATGTCATTTTATAGTGTATTATACACCTAAAAACATACAATCCAAAACATTTGGATTATTCGATGAGCCTACTGGTGAGAATAAACACACACGTTATTAGAAAATGCCAGTCAATTTCGGTTTTTATGAGAGCAACAGAATATCAGACGCAATAAGCATTGTTATTTCAGTAAATTAAACACACATTTTTTTTAATCTCTTTATTTGCACATAAGTAATATTGTTTCTGGAATTATCATCATTTTTTTAAAATTTTCTTTTTCTTATATCCAAATGGCTGGGAACTGCCATCGGATAGAAATTTTCTTTTAGTTGAATTAGGTTTGTATAGTTTAGCTTCTGTGCAGGTTGTCACCAGATGCTCCTTTGTCCTCCTGATACTGCTTGATATAATCGGAATTGGATCTGACTTTTCTAGTACCAT